>VZRN01001210.1:404677-422122 GCA_013397935.1 Dasyornis broadbenti
GGCATCCGTGGGCCAGGCTCCTGCGGCTCCGCTCCGCTCCCTCGGGCCGGGGGCATTGCCCGCAACCCGTCAGGGGACCGCGCACCGTGCTCGGCCCCAGCAGCCCCTCACCCGGGGGCGCCCGGACATCTGCTGTCCCGTCTCACATCCCTGTAGCCGGCAGTCGGCCTGAGCAGCTTTATCGGACTTCCCATCTTCACCCTAGGGTTAGGACTTCACCCACACAGGCAGCCCCTTAGAAACTTCTCCTGACTCTCCTGAAACCACAGGGTACAACTCCCTGCCGTGATTTCCCGGGCACCCAGGGCATCAGCCTTTTCCTGCCACCGTCATCCTACCGCTCATTTTCTTCTCTTGGCCACTGCTGTTCATGCTAGCACATGGTTTCTAACCCTTCCTCTTAGCTCCAGCAAACCTACACTCCTAGTCGTAGGGGCAGAACATACTGTGAATTAGAGCAGTGAAATGGTTGCCCCAGAGCCAAGGGCTCTCTCCAGCCTGCTGCATGACATGGGCGAGTCCTTTCACCTACAGGAGGCCTTGTGTCCTCATCTTTGTAATGGAGATATTACTGACCCCCTTTATGAACGGCGATGGGCTAAGGAAAGAGCCAGACGTCCACATGTTAGAAGTATGAGGACTCTTCCCTTGTTCCTCCATTGCCGGGGGCACCATGGAGGTGAATAATACAGAAAACACCTCAAGCCCTGAACACACACTGCTAGTCCCTCCAGGAACTGCAAACCTTCACCCTTTATGCAAGTGCAGTGGGGAAGGAGGTTGGGGCAGGAGCTGCCTCCCCATCTGGCCTTCATTTTTTCTTCTTTCTCTCCCAGCTCAGCTCATATTGATTTCTGTTTCCTCATGTTAAGACCAAGATTTTTCTTTCCTCATATGTTTTGTATGTAGGAAACCATCTTCCATCCTAGAGTCTTCTGGTTTCCCTGCTCAGTTGTGTTAGGGGTCAGGGAGACAGGCTGGAATAGTCCCTGGGGCACAGAGGGAGCCCAGCCTTCTGCCCAAACCCTGCTCTGCAGGGAACAACTCATGCTCTCCTTGAGCTCACCTTTGTCAGGAGGTGGGAGAAGAGTTCAGATCTAGTGCTGACTCTCTCCCTGTTTCTGCTCCCAACTCCTGATAGTCCAGCAAATTCACCTCCCTCCCTGCCAGGGATGCAGCTTTCCTTTGCCTTGGGAATCACCATAACCCCTCTCACACATGCCAAGATACCAGTAACCTCCTTGCTGGGTTTGAACTTAGGCTGCTGCCCTACACTGTCCCACCTTGGTCTCTGCCCTCTCTGGGAACACTGCTGACCCTTGCAAAGCTGCTTCCAGTCTGGCCCCTTCACCACTTTAGTTAAGAGAGGAATGACAGTCACTTGTACCCAGAGCTTCAACAAGCAACAGCCCTTCCTGGGTGTGGTTTGTGTGAGCACCATGGGTGGCAACCATCAGTGCTAGCACCTGGAAGAGCCTGTAACAAAGACCACAGGACACACGGCATGCAGCATACAGGTCCAGGTGAAGGTGTGCCCTTATCCTCTCCTCCCGTATTCCTATATGAAAGACCTCACTGCCTAGCACAAGTAGGATCCTAACCCTACATTTTCACCTACAGAACACTGGAGAGTACCAGACATGGCTGCTCTGTGAGAAAAGTGGAGCATAACATGGTGGATGGGCAGTGGCCCCCACAGCCAGAGGCCAGACCTGAGCCAGGTGAGCAGTGCAGTCCCATGGCAGTGACCAGGCTCAGTCTGGACTCCAGACAAGTCTTCTTCAATAGGCAGGGCTTACGTTAAGTCAAGTTCTCAGGTCAGGGTCTGGCTCACAGCCCCAGGACAAGGCCATACACCGTAGCAACACAGCTATAATGTGTGGGAACCAAAGTAAGAGCTTTGGTTTAACAGAGCTCCCAGGTGAATAAGTGAAGAGTGGTTTATATATATATACATACACACACATACACACATCCCCCAAGCTTCTTCCATTTTTTTTCAAAAGGCTCCAAAGCCACCTGATGGTGATTAAACCACTTGCTCTTTACCAGCAAACTGGTCTTAAATGTTGAGAGTTAAATTTCAGTTGGGGAAGCAGGGGGAGAGGGTGCAATTCAAGTTCTAACACAAAAAACATTTCCCTCCTTAATTCCATGTCTTTCCTTTCTCTTCCCTGCTTTGCTTAAGCCTTCTCTTCTGCATTAACCCCTGAGTGCAGGTCCCAGGTTGGCATCTTGCAGGCTGTGATGCAGAAACCCAGTGCCTACTGGCAAACACAAAGCTGACAGCTGGCTTCCACCTCTGCTTTGTGCCATCTGCATGTGGTTTGCTTACAATTAGGTAAAGTCATACTTTCCCCTCACTGCCAATCTGGGAGGATCAACAATACCTGTTCTGACATGTTTGTGAAACCTTTCCTTAAAGACCTTCAGTGATGGAGATTGTGCCATTCCCTAACAATCTGTTCTGGCACACATCCTAACATTCTCCAAAAGCCTAACTTCATTCTTCCAAAAGCCTAATTTGAAATGCTTTATATCCTGCCCTGTTCACTACAGCCATGGCCTTCTTCAAATTGACCCCTTGGGCTCTTGATGATGTGCAATGATGAACTACAGTGTTTCCCTTCCTGTCCTTACCTCAGCTTTCTTTTCTACACATTACATAAATTCATTTCCTTCATCTTTTCTTCATGTTTTCTCTGCCTCCCGGCATCCTCACTGACCTCCTTTGATGTTTTTACTGTCCATCTACATTTTTTGAAGTACAGCATCCCTAGCTAGGCAGAGTACCCCAGCTTGCCTTGGAGGCTACAGCTCACATGCTCCAGGACAGCATTTGCCTTTCCCATTGCTACTGTTCAATTTGCTCTCCATCACACCATGAACTCTTTTTTCTTTGGGTTTTTTTGGTTTTTGGGGTTTTTTTTTTTTTTTTGTGTGGGGTGGTGGAGCTTGGATTGGGGTTTTTTTGGTGGTTTTTGTTGTTGTTGTGTTTGTTTGTTTGGAAAACTGTATGCACCTAGTTCACTCACCTGAACCTATGTTGCTCACTGCTCACAAAACTAATGCTGGAAGTTGTACCTGTTGAATATTGTCCTGTAGATTGCAGGCCATTTCTCCATCTAGTGCTGAATCCTGTTGTCTTTGCTGTCTTCAACAGCCTGGAGTAATTAGCAGGTTTAATAAGGCAGTCATGGATGTTAATCATCCAGGCTGCTAACTGAAGTAATTAAAAAGATCTGGCATCAGAATGGACCCCTGCAAAAATCCCCTGAATATGTCCTTCCATTTTGACAAACACTGATAATTAGCACTTGAAGTACAATGATCTCATCAATTTTACACTCACCATGGCCTTCTATCTTCTTAAGAAGGGGTCAGGACAGCCAGTGTTAAAAACCTTGCTGAAGTCAACGTATGTGACATCTGTTACTTTTCACTTTATGCCTAAAAAATTGTGCCACATCAGGACATCAGGAGTGCAATGAAATAAGAGAAGCAATGAAATAAGACATGCACAATAACAGCAACACTAATAGCAAAAGCGTACAAAAAGAGAAGATGTTTTACCCACAAAAAGGTGTCACCACCAGGAACAAAAACAAGAAGGCAGACACTTCCAGATTTCCCCAGACAGGCAATATGGTGCCGTTCCTGCACTGCCCATGTGGCTGCTGGGAACAAAGGCAAGATGGCAGGGGAGCTCCTGTGGCTAATGTTTCCCACCCCTAGCCCAAAACCAACAAGAAACAATGACAAACTCCCTGAAAGCCGAGTGATCCAAGTAGGGTCACCCAGCCGCTCCACTGGGCCCAGTTCCTCACAGGTTCCTGTTGCTGCCATTTCTCCTCCTGCACTGTGCTGGAGGTCAATCCCACAGGTCACTGCTGCTTTTTTGTCAGCTGTGCTCCTTTTGGCTCAGTTCAGCTGGGTTCAGCAGGGCTCCTTTCTGCTCAGCTCCATGATCTTGGCTGGGTTGGGGTCACTCCCACCACTGGACCACCCCCTGCCAGCAGCCTCCGTGCTGGTGCTCTTGTGTCCATTTGAGTTTTTGCCACTGTCCCTTTCAGCACCATGTCCCATAGCCACATGCTGGAGAAAAGAGGAGGGAGACTGGTGGGGCAGCAGAGGGACCAAGTCCACAGAGGTTGATTCCAACAGTCCCTCAACTGGAGAGGCAAAATGTCACCTTTCCAGTGAGGCACCTGGCTTTTCCTCCCAAAACCACGGCTCCAGCGATGATTTGTGTGGTATGGAATAACAACCTGGTCACGCCCCTCTCTGCAGCCAGGACACTAACCAGCTCACAAAGGCTGTTGTCCATCCCCCTGTCATACTCGAGGTGCACACCAGTGCCTTGTGTAACAAGTTGTTCCAGAACTTTTCTGGGAATTGAGAACAACGTTGAATTGAGAACGACTTTAAAAAGGAAGAAGCTGGCAAAGCATAAACAAGATCAATTTGGGTGAAGTCTGTAAAACTAGTGAGGTGGGAAGAAGATTGTTAATATAGGATTAAAATAAGGACAAGAAGGTCAATCTATTGGATGCTTCAGAAATGTGTTCTCTGAAGTTGGTCAATCAGGGAACATGGGGCTGCTCCCATTCTCAGGAAGGTGAATCCCGTCCTTCCCTGTTCCTGGCACCTGACCCATCAGTTAAGGCAACTAAACCCAGGGCCCTTTTGGCAATATCCGCTGTGCAACCATGCATTTATCTCCAGATGTCCCTATTGGAATTGCAGTTAGGGTTCTGGGGCCAGGAACCAAAGCCCCCAAACCCTTCACCTGCCCACTCGGAGCCTTTTAATCACTTTTGATCCAATCTAAACCAATCTATGACCATTCATGACACAAGGATGAGGGCCATTACAGAACAGGTCACTGCAATGAGTGACTATGGCAGTGTTTTAGTAACATCCCTGGTACAGGCTCTTGGGAAACATCCTGGCACTCAATACCACAGCTTGGCTGCAGGGCCCATCTCTGCTGCCTCTGTCCTTTACAGGTGGAGTTGCTGAAGTGTAAGATAAGCTTGGACTGCTGTGGGGTAAGTAGCAGATCAGAGAGTCATAAGGAGGGAAAATGTTCTCCTAATATTGAGGAACAAGTAGCTCAAGTTCTACTCAAGGATACTAAAGGTTCTTGGCCTCCCTCTCATGGGAGAAGTCAGTATTGCCTTCTGCCGACAGAGTCTCCTGTGTCCCTGGAGCGGGTGGTTAGAGGAAGTGCTTGGGATAGCTGGTAAAGCTTTAAAGGGAACAGCCTCGACCTTTTCTTTGCATTAAGCACACCCAACACTGAAAGACCTTTTTATTTCTAAGGCACATTACAGCCTGATTGCTTTGGAATTCCATTTAGCACAGCTGGCCATGATGCTAATAACATGAAGGTTGTGGGTTTGATCCCTGTATGGGCCATTCACTCAAGAGTTGGACTTGATGATCCCTATGTGTCCCTTCCAGCTCAGAATATTCTGTGACTGTGAATTAGAGCAGTAAAGAATGCCACAGTTGGTAAACCAATCCCTCCTTCCCACCCTGCCCTCAGGAGAGACAGAGGGGCCTTCTGCCTTCCCCTGCTCTTGTGTCACTGAACTTTGCTCACTGACAGGATTAACAAACCTTCCATGCCATGCCTCCCAAGTGCCCATGAGAAGCTGCTTTCTGCCAGCCCAGCTTCCCTTTCCCCTCAGCAGAATCCTGTCCCATCCCATGCAGGGCCCTGAATGTGTCTGTCTAGCTGTTTCTCTATTTCCTTCCCAGTCTCTATCAGTTTCTCCCATCTGCTCTCTCCCCTTTTGTATGTGCAGCCTATGAGATGTCAAGGAGCAGCCCAGTCATGACAGAAACTAGGTGGGCTGTGCAAATTTGCACAATAATTTGTGATCATGTAAACTAAAGAGCCAAAGACTTCATCGATTAATTTTCATTTTGAAGATCAGCTAGTATGGTTGGAATAAATGGGCAGTGATTCATCATTTTGTTTCCCACACAAAGAAGAGCTGGTGTGCCTGAAAAGCTTGTCTGCTTTTATTTTCCTATCATATAAATTATGTTAATGAAAGACATGCTGTCTCTTATATTCTTCTTTCTCTTTTTATTACCGGTGTCACTTTTTAATCTTTGACATTTCCATTTTCTAGGCCAAGATTACTTCCCCTCTGTCAGAAAATACATTCAAGAGCCTATCCTTGACCTGGAAACAAGGCATGAAGGTGATTCATTACTAGAGCTCTGCTTCTTTTGAGGTGAGCGGTAGGTATTGGGGAAGGGGCTACACAAGAAAGACAAACATCAATGAGTGCTCTCCAGTGAGGTTCTATGTCTTAAAAAGCCCAAACCAGGTGTTTTGTGTATGGAGTTCATGGTGCCTCAGTGAGGGACTCAGCCCCAGAGGGACCTCCCGAGAAACTGCGGGGACCTTTGGACTGTTGCTAATCCATATGTCAAGCTGGGTTAGGGAAGAGGAGAACAGAATGTGAAGTGTCATTCTCCAGCTTTCCTTTAAGCGCTTGTAGTCCCTTCCCAGAGTGCTTGTGAACAGGGAAGTCGAACCCCTAAGGCTGCCTGTAGAGAGTGGTTTAATTCTCCTGGGCTTCAGGATGGGAATGTGAATCAACATAAATGTTGCGAGGGCTTTAGTTATAGTGAGCATAGCCTGCTGTTCTGCCTGCAGCTGCCAGACATTGTTTAATGTACAGAATAACACAATTATTTTGAATATAAGGCCTGCTCAGTGGAGCTGTAATATTGGCAGCCATTTACAAAGATAATTCTTACTTCTCTGTGGCTTTATCTGCAGTAATTTCATCTCTTGTAACATGCTCAAGGAAAGACTCAGTTGAAAATGAGAATTAATTCTCTCCACAAATGTGAAAACATTCACATGTCCTCCATATAACAATTCAGCAAGACCTGATTCTTGGGTGCTGAGGGAACTGTATGACGCTGATACTGAAATCAGTGGGAGATGTGATCTCACAGAGGCTCAGTTTTGGCCAACGGATACTGTAGATTTAATATTTCTAAAGGACCCACTTCTATTAATCACTTACTATCACTTTTTGTCATAAATGATCAGTGAACAATGACACAATGCTGTTCTTCAGAGCAATATCCTTTTTGGTTCTCCAGACTACACAGAATGACTGAATCTCTTAAATACAAAACTAATTCTGAACCATGACAAAAATTTCCATTTAAATCCCACTCTCTCGGCAAGAAAGAGAATGAAGTCTCCTCTTATTCCAGACTTCCTGTTCCTTCCCTACAGCAATGTTCTTCAGCATCACCAAATTTCCAAGCCCATCCCACCACCCTGGTGCAAGGCAAGCAGGGCAGACCCAGGGACTGCAGCTGGTTCTAACTGAGAGCCCAGATTACCAGCCCAGTTCATGGTGACCACGCAAGCCTGAGATCGAGCTTGGAAGTCAACCTATGGGTCAGGGCCAGGATCAGCCCCAGGGGGTGTAACCAGCATCAGACACAGCCCAGTGATGGCTGGCGAGATCTGTAGTGGTGAGATCAAGCTGGAAAGTCACCTCATGGGTTAAGGGCTGGATCAACAGCTCCAGGGCAAACCCAGGCAAGGCTGTGGCTGAGCTGAGCTGGCTGCTCTGATAGAGCTCAGGACCCCCTCCAGGGGTTTATACTTTCGCATAACTACTTGCCTATTTTACTGCACAAGTTTGTTCTCATGTATTCACCAAGACAAAGATCTAATTCTCTTTCAAGTACATGAGCTATCACAGAAACACCAAAATGTGGCTGTGAAAGCACGGCTAAAGTTCACGAGCCCAAGTGAAGCAAGGCTGTCACGACATCAGATTAGGTGAGCCATGGCTTTGTCTAGGTAAGCCCTGGAAATCTTCAAGGATGGAGGTCACACAGACTGTCTCAGTCACCTGTTGCAGGCTGCATGACTCTCCTGATGAGAATGTTTCCCTAATGTCCAGTCAAAACCTTCCAAGCCATCATTTGTTGTCACTGCCCCTTGCTGCATCGTGTGGTGCCAGCAGGGAAAATAAGGCTTTGCCACTCCTGCAGCCACCCCACACATTATAGTCACGCATTATTACTGGATTTTGCATCCTTTTTGCCCACTTTTGCTCAAAGACCACATTATCAGGACTCCTGACCATCCTGGATGCTATCTGTAGGATTCCAGTCTGGGCCTTCCACATCCATTTCTATGGGGGACCCTGGACAGGACCAAAAGTCGCAGGTACATCAGGAATAGCATGAATAGTAACTTTGCAATATGCTGCTCACACTTCTCTTTATGGAGCCCAGGACATTCTTGGACTTATTTGCTACAGAGACCTGGTGAGGGATGACCAAGTATTTGTAGCTCGTAGTCAGTTGTACAAGCAGTGAAAGGCCGGAGAGCCCTGGTTTTCGTGTAATTCCTGGGATATGCACACTGTGCCCAGCACTGTGCGGCTCTAAACTGGGCTCCAGGTGGAGCACAAGTATTTTTCAATCCCCCCTACAAATCAGTAACGATGATGTTTGGATTGGAAGCGACGTTAAAAATCATCTCGTTCCATCCCTGCCACGGGCAGGGACACCTTCCACTATCCAAACCCCGTCCAACCTGGCTCTGAACGCTTCCAAGGATGGGTCAGCCACGGCTTCTCCAGGCACCCTGTACCAGGGCCTCACCTCCCTCGCAATATCACCGTGCTGACCGTCCCGACTCAGGCTGGGAGCGGGATCGGCGCTGGGGCCGGGTCTCGCCCAGGTCCTACCCTTCTGTCCCCGCCCCCGGCCCGACCCGGCCATGGCGGCGCGGCTGTGGCGCCTCTGCAACCTCCTCATGGCCGCCTTCTTCGGGCTGGCCGCCGCCGTGCAGGTGAGGCCACGGCTCCTGTCCCGTCCCCTCCGCTCCCCTCCCGCGGAGCGCGGCCCCGGCTGGGCCGGCGGCTGCGGGCTCTCAATGCTCGCCTTCCGCTGCAGGTGAACGACCCCGACGCAGGGCTGTGGATGGTGAGTACGGGCCGCCCTTCCCTTCCCCCGCGGCTCCTCCTGCCCCGGAGGTCCCGGCGGCCCTATCCCGCTCCGCTTGCTCCCGTCCGATCTGGGGCCGCCGGAAGAAACCTGCTGCCGGCTTCCAGCGGAACAGCGGGCAGACGCCGGAAAAATGATGCAGCGACGGCTGGAATCCGACCGTGGTTCCAGGATCCGCCTTATTTCACTCCAGATCTGCACCTGCCCCTGCAGAGCATCGCTTCCCTGTGCAGAGCACCCCGAGCTGCTCCCGCTCCTCCTTGGCCGGCGCCCCTATGACCCCATGGCGCAGTGCTACAGTCACCAGCGGGTCCCACCTTCTGCCGCGCCGCTGGGCCTCGAGGGGCAATGGGGAGCGAACCCCGCCCCCGAGTCCGCCTCGTGTGCCGGGCTGGGAGCCGAGGGCAGACGGGACAGTCTGTGTGCGAAGAACTGCTGGGTGGGCAGGGGCTGCCTCTGCGTGCCCTGGGGTGCTTGAGCCCCTCTGACAGCAGCACCAAAGTGGAGCAAAACGCCCCAAGGCAGCTGGAGGGTTTGGGGAGCTCAGGGCCGGGGAGGACCCTGTCCCATCAGTGCCTTCCCTGGAGGATCAGGGTTCAGGGAAGAGGCTCTGCAGTGGTTGGTCAGGCAGCCAGTATTCCATAACCCAGGAGCTGAGGAGCAAGAGCTGGCTCTCAGGTGATGGCCTGGGACTTTGGGTGATGATGGTGAAGATGACCACTAGCAGTGCCAGAGCATGCTGGATGGCAAGGGACTGGGATCTGCGCTGTGCCTCTGATAAACTGCTGTGAAGGGGAAAAGTGCTGCTGTGGGTGGGTACTTCTGCTTCCTGACCTTGCTAAATTTTGCTGCCGGGTAGATTTATATGTCATTAACAGGTTGTCTACTTAGTGCCAGCTGCCCTGACACTGCTCGTCAGCATCAACCCCTCAATAACAGGTATGGTACTGGTGTGGAAAACAGTCGTTGCTCAGATTTTCCTCTAAAAGGTTGTTGTTTTGGTTTTGGTTTTTTTTTTTAATTGAACCACAGATTAAAATCATGCTAAGTGGAAACACATCCTACTACCTCCTGAGGGCAAAAAGCTGCAGGATCTGTTTCTACAAAAGCTGGTCATTGCTTTAGTGGCTAGACGAGCTGCAAGTGAGGAGAGAAGCACTGCAGAAAGCCCAGCTGCTGGGATGGGCCTGCCTTTGCACCCCAGTTCCAGCTCAAAGCCCAACTGGAGCAGAAGCCTGGGATCATGCTCTGAACCTGGCTCTGTGTTGACCTTAGCACATTAATTCACTTTGTGTCGTTGTTGTAAATCTGTGTTTTTGCTTATCTACCTCATGCAAGAGCAGCTGAGCTTTGCACAGTCCTGTGAAAGTGCTAAAGGTCTTTTTCAGTGCCAGGTATTGCAGCAGCCCCACAGAGCAATGGGCAGCAATAGGAACATTTGAAGGCTGTGTTTTCAAGAGTGTGTGGTGTGGGGGGTAATGGCAATTCAGAGAATCATTCAGATAAGATTTGTTTCAGCACTTCAGAACACAGTTAAGATTGTATTTTGTAAGTTTGTATTTTAAATCAGTAGAAATAATTTTAAATAAAGTCATTTTATATACAGAATGACTGTATCTGTTCTGGGTGAATACTTATGCTGAGTAAACTAAAATCACACTTAAAAAAGAAAACCTTCAGGAATGCATGATGTTGTCCCAAATTATACAATTGCAATAACTTGGTATTCTGGCTACCTTAAGCATATAAAGTGGCAGCATTCATAAGTCCAGAATGCATGAGGGTTGGTTGCTTGTGGTTTTGAATATTTCAGGGGACATTTACATGTGTCATAGGTGGCATAATGGCATTTGGCTGCTCAAGAGAATTTGCACATTAAACTCACAATTAGGGTTTTACTTGTGCCAAAATCTGTGGAGAATAAAGATTGTGATAGCACAACTTTTATAAAACTGCAGGTTTATGTAAATTCACCAAGGGGTATTTGCCATTCGGGTCTTTGGAGGACCCAGATTCTGCCTCTGCTGAGCTGCAGTAGTTCAGTAAAACAGGGAATCGATTACAGTGTTGTGTCACACTGAGCTCTTGAGTTGCTGGCAGTTCATCCCTTTTAATGCTTGCCTGGAAGAGTTAATGGCCTGAAAAATCTGCTTTTAACTTTAGCTTTTTGCTGTTGACACTGCTGAGTCCAGGGAGAACTGCCAGTGTCGTTTCTTACCTTCCCTTTCTTAGCCCCTGAGAATGGACATGGGAAACCCCAGGAACCTGTGGCCCCATTCAGACATTTCACAGCATCTGTATTTCTGTATTTCTGTGTTGAAAAGCATCATCCCCGGGCAGAGATGTCATCAGCATGGCTTATTTACATTACACAGGCAACACCTGATATAGAGTCTCCTCAGGCATGTGATCAGTGATGCTGCCTGAGGGCTGGGACTCCCCTGGGCTGCACTGGGCCTCTGGAGTCATGCTGAGCCCCTGGTTTTGGCTGTGAGTGCCAGAAAGGCTGTTCCTCCTGCTCAAGAAAATACCCATTTCTAATATGCCTTGTGTTTTTTTTTTTTTTTTCAATGTGTGTTGAATGCCTGTTGTGTTTGCTGTGGAGAGCAGGGTACTTTCCACAGAAGATCTGCTGCCAAGAGTTTGCATTCCTAGGAAAGCAGGGCCCAAGACCAGCAGTATTTATTTTCCACAGCACTTTTTAGCAGATCTCCCTGGTCTTAAAGATGCTGGCAATAATGACAATTTCCTGCCTAAGATGTGTGTGTTGCTTAGGGTTTACTTCATGCTTCATGATCATTGGTGAGAGTTTTTTATTTTTTTCCTCAGATAATAGTGTTTGGAGGAGTCTCTGTGACCTTCATTCTGTTGGCTGTGTTGTTGGGACCATTGCCTTGGCTTGCTCGTTGTTTGCTTACGCTCAAGGAAACATTTTTCACGAAGAGGAAGGCAGGTAAGCAGTGGTTTCTATTTGCCACTGCCTGAATCCGGCTCCCCAGGCCATTGCCTCCTGGTGTCACCTTAGGAAACTTTGTTTCCTGGACTATTGTAGTGAGTGCTGTTGGTCCAGAGGAATCAGACCAAGGAGGAGGGACCATAATGCTCCAAACCACTGACTCCTTGGACACAGGGAGAGCGAACAGTCATTGCTTCCCTGATTGTGGCAGTTAGATTTACTGGCTTTCAGAGTCCAGGGCACAAGCACAGTGAAACAGCTCTGTGCTCTTTTCCTGAAGCTGTAGGAATGGTAATTAATGCTTTAAAAACTCTTCAGGTGATACCAAATGCATATTTATCTGCCATGGGCTGCTGAGTCCTCCAAACTGCCAGGGATTGAAGAGGAAGAATTTCTCACCTGAACATTCAGGAGTTGCCTAAAAAGAAGGCGCTGGCTTCACTGAGGTTAAGCCCTGGCAGCTACTTCTGCACCTAATCACAGTCTGGAAAACTGAGATGCTGCTTTGCTCTGTGTTAATGAGAGAAATGTGCCTGTTTGCCTGTGTTAATTAGAGAAATGTGCTATGGAATGTCACTCTAGCAGTAGAACAAAAAGTGGAGGCAGGAATTTCTGCAGCTGTTTAACTGTCATGTCTGTAGATTTGTGGTGTGAAGCAAAGTCACTCCTTGTAAATATCTTTATAATTATAATCCTAGTAAAATATATTGAACTTCTCCAAAGGAGCAGCCACCATTGTTTTGGAGGCAAAATTTGTATTCTCTGAACGTAGACATCTGTTTGTATTGTTTTCTGATCTGTTTTTTGGTTGGCTTTTTAGAGAGTTGTTTGGTCTGGTGATTATTACCGTATGGATGAGTCTTTGTCGCAGTTCAGCAAAGTAAGTTTTATTTTTTCCCTTTTTATAATCCATTCCAATGTTCACATTTAATGACTAGCTCTTTGAAAACACATAGTTGATTTTGGCAGCTTGTTTTTCTGTTTCATGTCACCCTCTGAACCTTCCAGATGCCCAAGCAGTAGCAGCTGGTGCTACAGCCTGGAGGATCTCACACAGATAAATGTCGGGGCTGGGGGGAATGTAAGGCCACATGACGCATTTTTTCTGGCCCTCTGCCATAATGGGGACATTTTCCCTTTGCATAAGGTGCTTTTTTTTTTTTTTTTTATTCCAACTAGTTTCTGTAGCCTGAGTTGTCAGAAAATTCTTTGTGCCTCTCCAGTAAAGGACTCTTGTGATGCATCCACAGGAGCTACAATGAAGTGGCCAAAGGCTCTCTGCTGTCTTTCCAGCTGCAGGCACACGTGGATGTTATGTGGTAGTTGTAGCAGTGGCCAAGAAGGCCAAGGGCATCCTGGCCTGTACCAGCCATGGTGTGGTCAGCAGGACGAGAGCGGTGCCCGTCTCCTGTGCTGGCACTGCTGAGGCATCTCCAGTCCTGGGGACAGGCTTGGGCACCTCACTTCAAGAAGGACACTGAGGGGCTGGAGCGTGTCCAGGGATGGGAACAGAGCTGGGAAAGGGTCTGGAGCACCAGGAGTCACCAAGGGAGCTGGAGTGGTTCAGTCTGGCAAAAAGGAGGCTCAGGGGGACCTTTTCACTCTCTACGACTCCCTGACAGGAGGATGCAGCCAGGTGGGGGTCACGCTATGCTCCCAGGGAACAAGGGACAGGAGCAGAGGAAATGGCCTCAAACTGGGCCAGAGGAGGTTTAAATTAGATCCTAGGAAAAATTCCTTCACTGAAAGAGTGGTCAAGCATTGGCACAGGCTCCCCAGGGAGGTGGTGGAGTCACCATTCCTGGAAGTGTTCAAAAAAAAAACTGGGCGTGGCACTGCACTATAGAGTTTGGTGGGCATGGTGCTATGCAGTCCAAGGTTGGAATTGATGATCATGGAGGTCTTTTTCAGCTTAAAGATTCAGTGATTTGAAGTAGGTCTGTTGCATTTGTTCCGTTACAGGAGTCCCCTGGGCGGAGTTCGCTTGGTTGCTGCAGTCGTGGTTGCCCTCTCCCCCTTTGTTTCATGGTTGTACATTTACGTGAACAAAGACATGCGAGAGTCTTGGCCAACACACTGCAAAACCGTGATTTAATTGGGTGGGAAAAAGTCTACTGTAACTATGCTGACTCTACTTACCTTTGCTTTTGGTGCTTAATGAAAGGTTAGTGTCAGTTTGATAAGACCCAAGAATACCTGGCTGCTTCCAGCAGTGCTGTTTGAGATTTAGTTAAATATTGAGGAACACTGTCAAATCTGAGTGGGGAATTTTTCTATGGAAACTGCTGTTCAGCTGGCTGCTCTTACATTTTCCAAGCACCATTGATCTAATGTGTGTTCTAATGGTATATTCAAGATATTATGGCATCCCTGGATCACTCTCCAATCACCTGGTACTTTGAGAAATCTACGGTTCTGTAACACAAAGGACAAGTAAAGCAAACACAGTTTCAATAAATGACTATTTACAGCCATATAATTTTCAAATATGTGCCTAGATAATCCATTTCAGACTAAATGGAAAATTGAGCAGTCTGTATTTCTGTTTCTGTCCTAAAATCTTATGTAGACTATATCTGAAAAATTATTTTTGCTGTTATCTTTAGCTGAAAATCACTGGTTTTACTGAGTAATAAACACTATTTTTCTAAAGAAAACTCAATGAAAGCCTCCGTATCTTTTATTTTCTGGGAGATGCATATTCAAGCCTGCCACCAGCAGATGTGGGCACTGTCACAACTCTGCCTCTCACCTAATTTTTCTTGGAAAGCAGGGCCCACGCAGCAGCCCCGCAGCAGTGAGCATCTCCCACTACTCATCCTGGAGCAAGAATCACGGGTGGATACACTGGCTCAGGAGCTGGGAGAGAGCCAGGACAGCTCCAGGTGCAGCACACAACCCCCTTTGGATGGGTGTCAGGGCTCACTCTCTCAGCACTGCTGCAGGTGATCCCAGCTGTGCACACATGGCACAGCCCACGTATCTGAGCATTCCATGGGGCAGCGCAGATGGGCTCCATTCTCCTTAGGCTTAGCTTTTTCTGAGGATTACTTTAGTCTTTTAAAGCAATGTTGGGAGACTGAATGAGGCTACAGGGTGGATATATTCTGCCAGACATGAGACATTACTGTGATGTTCACAGAAAATAAATTAATTGAGATGTGGCTGGGCAGGTACAACTCTGCATGCTTTAATGCTCACTGAGAGAATAACAGTGGCTTCTTTTGAGCAATATTCATAATATTGTTTGCATCTTTTCACAGTAACAATCCAGTCTGGATTGGGTGCTTCAGATCAACATTCTGCATTTGAGTATATTTATTTCAGTTACTGGCCTTCTCTATTCTCCACAAAGAAATCAGGGTTTCTTACAGAAACATAATTTCTAAAATCCTGTATCCAAAAGAAAAAAGTCTGAGCTAAAGCAATAGGGATCAGCCATGCACATCTTTCTAAAAGCAAACAGCTGAATCCGCTACATTGTTGTCCCAAGTCCTTCCTGAAGAAGAGCAATCTGTATTAGCCAGGTATTTCAGAAATGCATAACTCTGTCTGGAATTCTGCCCCTTCCCTTTAGTATCATTTTGTCTTCATAGACATAAATGGTTCCAAAAGCGTTGCTTTCTGGTGGCGTTTCGATCACCCCCTCCAAGGTCAGGTGATGAACTCCGTGAGAGTCCAGGCAGTAGGCGCCGTCGTGCAGATGCCCTGCGAGGACACAGACCACGCAGCGGTGCGAGTGTATGACTGACAGGGCAGCCTCGTAATTCCAGGCCAGGCACACCCCGTTCGAAGCATAAGGATGAATGGGCACATGACCTGCAGTCCAGAGGGAAAGAAATAGGAGAGTTAAACTGTAATAAATCTGCCTCATTGCTGGGAAGTTCAGCCATCCAACTGAGTACAGAAAGCTCACTCCAGTGTGAGGCATGGTTGCTGTTTTGCTCTTTCAGAGGTTCAATCTGAACCTCACCAGAACCAGAGCTGCTACATGTTTTCTGTAGCTAACATACTGGCTAACATGTAGCTAGCATACAGGCTAGCTAACTTTTCTTTTTCACATATTGCCATGGGAGTTTATACCCCCCATCAAATATGTGGGTTGGAACTAGATTAGTTTTAAGGACCCTTCCAAAACCATTCTGATTCTGTGTATATCCCCCCTCACCCATCCACCTACCCATAATTATAACTTTTTCTTGGTTTTCATCAGAGAACTTGAGGACTTCATCGAACCAGTCCAGCTGAGCTTGGCTAAATCCTCCATTAAATGCTACAAAGTGAGGTTCTTTGAGCCCTGCAATGAAGAAGAAGGTTAGACACAAGTGCATACACCTCCCGTGGCTCGTCTATTTGCCTTAAGTAAATCTGCTGATGGTTGGTTTACGCTCAGAACCTTTGGGGGGTTTTTTGCATTTCTTGGATCACAACTCCAGCCTCCTTGCACAAAGAAGATTATTTGTTAGTCTTTGCGAGAGTTTTGGTTACACTACACTAACAGGGCTTCCACTTTTGAGCTTCCCCCTGGCCTGGGATGGGGTGGGCACAACTCGGTGCTCTGCAAGAGCCGCTTCACCAGCAGCTGCCTTATGCTCCGGTACTGCGAGGCACAGAGCACAGCTCAGACCCAGCCCAGCGGCACGGGGACAGCACCAGGTGTACGAGAGAGATCTCCGTACTACATCCCCGTAGAGCCGCACTGACGGCAGCGAGGCGGTGGAGCTGGGCAGCAATGGGGCACATGCCTGAGCCCCTGGCATCTCGCTGTCAGCACCGGGAGCTCCGGACAGCGAAGGTTCTGCCGCGCCCCTGCCAAGCCGGAGGTACCTGCGGGGCTGTTGAGGTCAGCGTTGGGGTTTTTCTCCCGCAGCACTCGCAGGGACTCCTGGTAGTGGGGGCTGCCGGGGTCCCTGCCCAGGGTGCTCACGTCGTAGGTGTCGAGCACGACGAGGCGGAGCCCCGCGGCCAGGCTGCAGTGATAGGCCTGGCAGTCCCTGTCCGGGGGCCCGTCCGAGCCCCCCGCGGGGCGGCTGCACAGCCCGGTGTGCACCAGCCGGGCCCGGCTGAAGTTGTAGAGCTCGTGATTGCCCCACGCGTGGTGCACCGGCACCGGCAGCTGTCCCAGGACCTCCAGCACCTGCTGCAAGGCGCTCTCGGCCTCGCCGCGCCGGGCGTTCAGCCCGTCGATGCTGTCGCCCAGCTGCAGCACGAAGTCTATCGGCGGGTTCTCGCCGCCCCACGCCTGCACCGCCTCCCGCAGCAGGCGCAGGCTGTGCCGGTAGTAGCGCCGCCGACAGCCGCCGAAGTCGTGCCCGTCTTCCGCGTCCGCGAACTGGATGTCGGCGATCACCCCGAAGGCGACGCGCGGCGCCACCTCCATGGCGGCCGCGGGCGGGCCGGAAGGGGCGGTGCGGGCAGCGGGAACATGGCGGGGGCGGCGGGGCTGTGGCGGCTCCGGGCGGCCGCGGTGCGGGCCC
>VZRN01001210.1:422335-482654 GCA_013397935.1 Dasyornis broadbenti
GGCCGGCATGAAGGTGGTGAAGCGGCGCAAGGAGGAGGGTGAGTGCGGGGCGAGGGAGGAGTGGCGGGGGGGTCGCCTTTTTCGTGTTCAGACGAAGCATTTTTCGTGTTCAGATAAAGCATTTTTCGTGTTCAGATGATGTGGGTTTTGCATTCAGATGTATTTTATCTGCTTGGGCATCCTCACTGTATCACGGCCTTGCACAGCGCCACTTCTTGCCTGTGTGTGCGGAAGAGCCGCAAAAAAATTTCGAAAATTAAAAGCAATGCAAGGTTCAGCGTTTTAAAGTTCTTAGGTTGGACTAGTTGTGTTTGGCTGGACGCTGTGCGAGCCTCCGTAGCGCAGACACGGAGCTGGGTGTTGTGGGCACGCTGGGCTCCTGCCGTGCAGCACGTGAGCTCTGCCCTCTCCTGCCGGAACTGCCCACACCCTTCCTTTTCATGGATTTACTGTTGAAAACAGAGATACTGCTGCATTTAGGATATGTTCAGTTCTCAACGGATGCTGGTTTCCCCGTGTTACACCAGGCCAGATTTCTGTCTTTATTTTTCCCTTTCTTTTTAAACAAAAATGCAGTCAAATATCAATGAAAGCTAATGTCATGTTTCAAGGGAATTCAGTGATATATTTGATTTTGTCCAAAAGGAATGCTTTCTGGAAGGCATGCACACATCGGGTTTCCATGTGACAGGTTTCAGTGTATCTTGACATAACTGAGCAGTGTCTGACTCTGCTGCTCCCAAGGCTGGCCTGGGAAGCATCATGGATTGTGGTGTGGGTATGTTTGATCCCTACTTGTGTTTTGCAGAACTGGAGAAAGAAAGAAACAGAGGCATTGGGAAGCCACTGCTAGGAGGGCCCTTCTCGCTCGTCAGCCATGAGGGACAGCCCAGGACCAGCAAGGACTACATTGGCCAGTGGGTGCTGATCTACTTTGGCTTCACTCACTGCCCTGACATCTGTCCTGATGAACTGGAGAAAATGATTGCAGTGGTAGATGAAATTGGTATGGGAATTCAGTTGGCACAGGGTTCCATAAACTGATTTTGGGAGGGTCAGGTTTATTCTGATAAAGTACCACAAATGGTGATAACTGGTAATATTTTTTTTTTTAATGCTGCTGGCTATTATTCAGTAGTTGAATTAATTGCTAAATGGTACATAGAGCAATCTGTCTGTCACTGGGGTCTGACATGACAGTGCTTTCCACAGCAGGGGACTTGGGAATAAAAAGATGGTGGCAGGTTACAGGAAATGCATTGCATTTTTGCTAAGAAGTGTCTATAAGGTATGTTAGGGTTTTTTTCTCCTCTGTTTTATTCATCTCTATGAGATTCTCTGCTGAAGCAGAGTGGCTGTGCTGTGGAATGGAGGGAGGGGGAAGGCTCTGTGTTGGGGGTGTTTTTTTTAGCCTGCAGGCCCTGAACAATTACTGAGCAGGGGTAATAGTAACCCAGCATGGGGGAAGTTAGACCAAAGTGAAGGCTTTGGCTGGAGCATGAAGAAAAGAATCTAGATTATATCTTCACATTTCCTCCTGCTCCACCATCGTGGTGTGCTTTCCTTGTGTCCGCCAGTGTTCCAACACATGCATCGCACCACAGCATCTCCTGCAGCAGAGCCACTCTGTTATCCCTCCTGAGTAGGGCAGGGCCTCTGGCTGGGCTGCTGGAAGCTCCCAGCACAGACAGACAGCATCACATCTCATGGCGTTTGCTTCCTTCACAAATTACATAAAGCTGCACAAGATGGTCTTTTTTTGGTCACTTGGGGTGGGCTTAGATTGATCTTACTTGGCTATGAGCATGTTTGAAGGGAGATGAGAGAGAATTTCTGGTTTTCTGAAATGAATAATAATTGTTATTGTCACAGATCGAATTCCATCTTTGCCTAGTCTGACCCCACTCTTCATCACCATTGATCCTGAGAGGGACAACCAAGAAGCCATTGCCAGATATGTTAAAGGTATTACTGCTTTCTTCTTCCATGTCTCATAGCGTGTAATACAGAGCACTGAAAAGGAGCCTCTGGAAGGGATTCTTTTCACTAAAATGTGTAAATGTTTCTTTTCTGTCTAGAATTTTCTCCAAAGCTGATTGGGCTGACTGGTACCAAGGCACAGATTGACCAAGTGGCTAAAGCATACCGTGTGTACTACAGCGAAGGGCCCAAGGATGAGGACAACGATTACATAGTAAGTAAAAGGCACCTTTGCATACTGAAAGCCTGTGGATAAGAGCAGCATGTACTGGCTATTGGATCTGTACTGAAGTCCCATGTGCACTGTTGAGCTGTCAGAACCACGATGCCCTCTTGCAAGTTTAGAACCTTACCAAAGTGTGTTCTGAACAATTCCAGAAAAGCAGACAGCACAGGAACTAGCAAGCCTTGCTTAATAATCTTTATAATTTTCAATACTAGAATGTCCAATTTATTTGTTTTATTCTGTGGTTTATAAGATTGTGTTGAAACTCAAATCATGATCTTTAGAACATGCAGTGGGAACAGTGCAGACTTCAAGCAGGCACAGCTTGAAAAACTGTGTTTTGCACCCAAACTACCCTCTATCCTGACTGTATTTAATTTTCATAGCCTAGGGAGTTAAGATGTTCTGAGCAAGCAACCTGAGTTTTTAATTTGTTTTATGTTAGTTTCTGGTTGAAGGATCTAAATTGTGGTTCAGCTTGATTAGGAATTGTCTTCTATGGCTTACTTTTGTGATTTTATCTTGAAAATTTGAAACTAGAATAAAAATATCTGAATTAAAACCACTTCAGTAAAATTTTGAGAACCATTATTTCATTAATGGAAATGCCATTAAATGTAATGCATCCTTTTAGCTTGTGGTCCTGGAAATGCTGCTGTGATTTCTCATTTCAAATGCAGCTGAGCTCAGCATGGGTGTATTTCAGTCCTGAGCAATCGTCGCTGCCAATGCCAGCATTTTGTGTCTTTGCTGAGAAAGGTGTTGTCACAGTTAGGTGCAAACAGTACTTGCACTGGCATTTAAATAAATTTGCAGTGGAGTTAACTTTAATATAAATCCAATTGGAATAGCTGAGATGTCGATGGATGAGATTGTTTCAGTGCGCCGGCAGGGGGCACCCCCGCCCCGCATTTCCCTGTATCCCACTGCTGGTCCCAGTCCCGATCCCGCATTTCCCTGTATCCCACTGCTGGTCCCAGTCCCGATCCCACATTTCCCTGTATCCCACTGCTGGTCCCAGTCCCGATCCCACATTTCCCTGTATCCCACTGCTGGTCCCAGTCCCGATCCCACATTTCCCTGTATCCCACTGCTGGTCCCAGTCCCGATCCCACATTTCCCTGTATCCCACTGCTGGTCCCAGTCCCGATCCCACATTTCCCTGTATCCCACTGCTGGTCCCAGTCCCGATCCCACATTTCCCTGTATCCCACTGCTGGTCCCAGTCCCGATCCCACATTTCCCTGTATCCCACTGCTGGTCCCAGTCCCGATCCCACATTTCCCTGTATCCCACTGCTGGTCCCAGTCCCGATCCCGCATTTCCCTGTATCCCACTGCTGGTCCCAGTCCCGATCCCACATTTCCCTGTATCCCACTGCTGGTCCCAGTCCCGATCCCACATTTCCCTGTATCCCACTGCTGGTCCCAGTCCCGATCCCACATTTCCCTGTATCCCGCTGCCTCTCCCACTGCTGGCCCTGCACCTCCATGTATCCCACTGCTGCTCCCATCCTGCATTTCTGTGTATCCCACTGCTGCTTCTGGCTCCCAAGCCCTCAGTTCCACGTATCCCACTGCCACTCCAGCTCCACTCTCTGCCCTGCATGCCTTGTATTCTGCTGCTTCTCCCATCCTACATTTCCGTGTAAGCCACTGCTGCTCCTACTTTTCTGTGTATCTCACTGCTGCTTCTGGCCCTGTTTCTGGCTCTATGCCTGCATTCCAACAAGGTGCTTGGTCCTGCTGTTTGTGCTGACAGTGAGCTTGGTGTAATGAAATACCTCTGTTTATATTGCATTCACATCCTGTTAGCAGCAACAGCTTGAATACTTTCTGGGTGTCCTGGAGTATCAGGAGAAATAGAGGGAAACTGGGAAAATTGAGGGGGAAGACTATTAGCCCTTGGGTTTGCAGGAAGGGGCCAGCACCTTAGGGAACATTTATCTTCTGCAAGTATTTCTTCACACATTCTGAGCATGCAGTGAATTTTCTCTGTTTATTTTATTGGGTAAGACTGGCAGAGGTCACTGAGGTGAGCACAGAATCATGGAATATCCTGAGCTGAAAGGCACCCACAGGGATCACCAAGTCCAACTCCTGGCCCTGCACAGGACACCCCAACAAGAGAGAAGCAGTGATGCTGAGATTTTCCTTATCTTCAGCTTTAGCTTCTTGGGGAGAAGTTGTCAGCTGTGAAGGGTTGAACTGGACGCTGTTGCTGCTGACAGAGATGTGCAGGATGTTCCAGTGTTTAAAGAGAGGCTACGAAGAAGATGGAAGCTCCCTTTTTACAGGGAGCCACATGGAAAAGATGAGGTGTAATGGGTTGTATTGGTTTGAAAACAAACCAGTGAGAGATCACAAGTCAAGATTACAATTTAAGAGGAAAAATTAGAAATAAGTGAAATAATACAAAGAAAAGCACTGACAAGGTCAGATACAACCTGACACCCGGTTAGGATGGTGGTAGCTGTCCAAATGACGTAGTTGAGCTGAAGTGGTGATCCTGTGGAAGGTCTGGTCTCCAGCTGAAGGTCCAGCAGCAGCTCTTGTCTTCTGGGAATCCAGTAGACAGGGCTGACTTAGGCAGTCCCAAGGCCAGGTTATATCCAGGTGGGAATGCTTGGCTCCTCCCTCCTGGGCAGAGCATCTCATAATAGGATGAGATAAGCCCATGAGTCAGGCAGTGGTTTCTTGATGGCCCATCGTCTGTTATCAGGGGTGGGTCGTTAGCAGGGGGCAGCAGCTAACGGCTCACAGCTGGTGGTAATAGAATACTGAAATACATCTGTATTGTAACCTAGGACATGGGTATAAGTTACTCCTGGGAAGATTCCAGTTGGACACAAGAGGAAAATTTTTCACAATGAGAACAGCCATTAGAATAATCTCTCCAGGGAAGTGGTGGTTTTCCCAGCATTGGATACATTTAAAATTTGGCTGGACAGGCTATCTTGTCAAGGATGTATTTTTGTTAGGAAAAGTTAGAGCAGATTATCCATGATGTCCCTTCTAAGATGGTATTCTGTGATTTTGTGGTCTCTTACCAAGACATGATGTGCTCTCTTGCAGGTGGATCACACAATAATTATGTACCTCCTTGGACCTGACGGTGATTTTGTGGATTACTATGGCCAGAATAAGAGGAGTGCTGAGATTTCAGCTTCTATTGCTGCACACATGAGAAAATACAGATCCTAAACCACAAGGACTTCAGAGATTGCTGTGAATGTCACCTGTGGGTTTGGCTGTGATTGGACATTGGAGTTAAAGCAGAAACACACAAATGTAACATCCTGCCAAGCAGGCCTCTTTTCTTCCAACTGAGAAAAAAACCCATGTTTCTGCAGATTCCCATTACCAAAAATCTCTACACAGCCTTCCCCGTGGATATTATTTCCAGCAAGATCTAGGGTACAGAATGAAATTTGTGACTTCTCTGAAACATCGTTGGGATCAAAGAATGGAAGGCACTTTTCAATTGGGAAGAAAATGTAAAATATTGCTGGTGAAAAAATGGCTGGTCTGGGAAGACATCAGCAAGGACGATGGTCACTGCAGGAGGATTACTTGATGAAAAGCCATGGGGCCATGGCATTCTCAGAGGAGCTCTGCTCTCTGGTTTCTCTGTACTGCTTTGCCTTCTGGGAGAGGCAGTTGCACTATTACAATCAGGGGAGCCTTCAGAGTGCTTCTTTATCCAGGTTAAGAAGGCGAAGAGCACTGAAAGCACTGGCAGCTTCCATGCATGGGACCAGCCCTGTAGCGAGTCTGATCTTTTCATCTGAATGCAGAAATGAAATGCTTTCTTTCTGGTGATTTTTCCAGGTGAACACTGTTCACTTACAAGGAAAAGAGAATTGGGTTGAAAATAGGTTTTTCTTCTGGTGTAAATGATGGTGTGCGTAGTCGCTCTGCTTGTGCTGTGCTGAGCTGGGAAGTGGGGAGGGTGGAGGGGGGCTGTGTCTATGCACAGGGCTGGCAATCTGATACATTTTATGCAGTGCAGCGTTTGAAAATAAAGATCACTTTGTATAGGCAATATATATTTTTCTTAGTTAGGTTTGACTAGAATGTCATCAGAATTGTGTATACTGGTCAAGCTCCATATTCTTGCTCTGCTTTCCTTTTTAGAAAGCAGTATTTATTTCTAGTCAAGCGTATCAGGAGCTGAATGTGCTTTTTTAAGGCAGCTGAACCTCAGAGAATGGCCCACAGTACACAATCCAGAACAGTTCTTGGTGTGAGTTCCAGAGCCTTAGACTGAACACAAGTGTTCCTGCAGGTAGCACGGGTGTTCCCCTGAGTGTGGGCGTTGCAAGAGGATGTTCCTATGCAAGGGAAGGTGCAAAGCCTATGGAAAATTTCTGCCTTTCCAAAATTATGACCAGAGCAGTTGTAAAACACAATAAAGTAGTGCAGGCCCACATAAACTACTTTGTACTGTGATGCCTCTGAGGGTGTGGGGAAGGTTACTGTGGTAGGTGTCACTCTGAATTGTTCTGGTAAAGCTCTCTTGAGGAAGGAAGGTTCCTGAAGTTCCAAGATACTATTTTTTTCCTTTACCTCTCAAATGTTAGATAGTTTAAAGAAGGGGCTTATTTCTGTTTTAAGGTAAGAATTTTTCTGTATCAGTTTATAATGGGAATTTTAATGTAGTGGAATTAACCTCAACAGCTGAAAAGGAAACCACTTTTTTTTCTTCCTTTTGCCGAGTGGCTTGATTGCACTAGGCAATAGGAGAGGTTCCAAAGGAAATTGGACACTGTGACTCTTCTATCAATGAGAGGCTGTGTCAAGTCCAAGGTATAGTCAATGGTATTAGTGTCTGTGAGAAGTGGTACCTGGCGATAATAATTTTATTTTCATGGAGTGGTTGTAGTGACAGCATTGCTTCAAAAGAGCCTTTACTCCCTGTTTATTTTTCTCACAATCCTGCCCAAGGGCTGTTCTAAGTGCTGACGGGAGGAGGCATAGAGGGAATTTGCTGGGGGTGCTTGGAGATGCTTTGTCAGTGAATATTCAGTATTTTTTCCAGTCCAGTATTAGAAATGAAGCAAACTCCCTCTGTACTCGTACCCAAATTCCCTGCATTGCCAAGTGCAGTGCCCAGCCCACAAGGAGGGAGCTCAGCTCTGGCAGGGCAAGGTTTGTGACAGGGCTTCTCTCTTGGGGCTCTGCTGGTGCTGCTGTGCAGCCAGGCTCCCCCAGTGGATCTCCCTTCTGGAAACTTTACCAGATGATGAGTTTCATTTGGGAGCCAGATTTGTTGGAGCCTAGTGTTGTGCAAGGTGAACCTGTTTATCTTGGGCAAACTGGGACCCCTGGGTACCCCACGGACAAGGGGAGGACAGAGCACAGTCCTGGCAGGAGCCAATGCACAGAGCTCTGCTGTGTGTGGCCACAGCACACCTGGCCCCAGCCTGCTTGTCCTGGAAAATACCAGTGGAAAACAGCATCTCCTCTGAGTGGCTGAGATCCATAACCCTGGCTGAAGAGCTGCTGCCATCCCAGGCTGGGGACTGGTGACAAGATGTCTGAGGAGTGAGGAACGGCACCATTTGTCTACCCAAGGAAGGCAACACATTCCTCATGTGCTGCCTGCATAACCCATGGAGGAGCTTAACTAACAAGTGATACTTAAGCCACACAGGTGAAGCTTGGCTGTTTTAGGAATGTTCTCAGCAGCAGCATGGGCACAATCAGGGACTGAAGAGGTGTAGAGACTGTGGCCTTAAGCAACTGCAAAAGCCCTGTGTTGGATATTCAGTCCAGATCATGGAATGACTCAGATAGGAAGGACCCTCCAGAGGTCTGTAGTCCAACCTCCTGCCCAAAGCAAGGGCAACATCAGGGTCAGAGCAGGTTGCTCAAGGTATTAAACAACAAGGGCACAAAAACCTCCAAGAATGCAGACTGCACAATCTCTCTAGATGAGTAAAAACCATGTTTCCTGCTAAACCAAATATTATTCTTTATATCCAGTTTCAAGTTATCATTTCAACCAGCATTTTAACTTCACCAGGATGAAGAGCCTGATTTCATTCTTAACAACCTCCTTACAGATATTGGAAGACTGCTATGAAGTCCTCCTGAAGCCTTTTCCTTCCCAGGCTGGGCAAGCCCTGTTCCCTCATCCTCTCTTTCTGTTGTGTGTGATGACCAGCTCAAGGCCCCTTCCCATCTCAGATTTTCCCCAAACTGTTCCTCCTCTCTTGGGCACAAGAGTGTTGTGGCAGGTGGTTTTGGGAGCTGAGGTTGGTCAGCACCCACTGATCTCCACACGCACAGATCATGTCAGTTCATCCCAATAGGCAGTCGGGATGGGCAGATGTGATTTACTCCTGGAGGAATGTACAGGGACTGTTCCCTGTGCTGGGCCAGGGGGTGCTGACTGGCCCAGATGTGTTCACACAGTGCTTTGCTGTGGGCCCATGGTGCAGCTGAATAATGGTGGTGTCGGTCTGCAGCCAGAGCAGCCTGCTGGGCCCGGGAGGGACAGCGGGATGATTTCAGGGCTGGTATTTCCCACAGTGCTGGATTTACCTGCTGCCTCCAAACAAACTCCCTTTCCTGATGGTGTCAGCTGGGCCCCTGTGCTTCCAAGCATTGGTGAATTGAGGATCTTGCTGGCCCGGGCCTGCCGGTGCTCCTCAGTTGCTGGCCCCACTGTCATCAGACATGCTCAGCTCAGTGCAGATTTGTACCAGTGCCTTCTTTGAGACACAAACAACCTCAGGAGCACTTGGAAGCCACTCCAAAGCACAAACCAGCCAGCTTGACTCAGGGGCCAGCTGCAGTGACAGTGAAGAGGACAGGGGGCAGGCTGCAGTGCTCAGGACAGCTCTGCTCTGCCTGTTGCAGTGGTTCCTGGGTTGGAAGCTGCCTTTGTGTCTCAGGTGCCTGTTCCTGGGTTTTTGGGGGTACAAGAAGGTGGCAATGGGATTGCTGCAGGCACAGCAGACTGAAGTGCAGGTCAGAGCAGGCGGTGCAGAGGGCACTAAACACCTAATATTGAGGCCCAGGGATGGGGCAGAGTTGGGGGCAGCAGTGGGGTGCCTGGAAGATGGAGGGATGCACCTGGCCGTATGGCTGTTGTTCTATTCATGTCTGCTCTGCTCTGGCTCCCATTCCCTACATCCCCTCCAGGCTTTTCCCAGCCCTATTGCTTTTCCCTGACCTCCTCCCCTGGGGTGAGCAGTGTTGTGCTGCTCACACGGGGTTCAGCTGGGGCAGACTCAGGGCTCAGGTTCCTTAGTGCTGATAAAAAATGCCACAGCCAGCCCTGCTTGGCGATGTTCTGGCAATGACAGACTGGACATTGCTGGCCAGCCCTGCAGAGCACAGCAGGCTGTGGGACAGGGAAGCTGTTGTCGTGGGAGCCCTTCAGAAACTGCAGACAGTGGCACTGAGCTTCAGTGATGAAACTCTGAAACTGAACACATCTGAAACTCAGTCCTGCAGCCACCCAGAGCCACTTCATCCTTGCTGCTTGTTCACAGCCTGAGGAAGAACACAAATCTTCATCCCCAGCTTGGGTCAAGGTCATGTGCGGTTGGAGTCACTGTTGCTCCTTCTCCCTTTCTCCAGTGCCTTTGAAGATATCTGCATTTTCTGAGCCTTTTCTCACTTGATCAGACTTGCGTGGTCCCAGCACTGCCCCTGCATTCCAAAGATGTGCTCCCATCATCCCCTAGCCAGGATCTGGGATGAGTGAGGGGTCTCACATGGTCTTCGGTGAATTACAGGATGGAGCTGGAGGCTGAGCACCGAGCTGGGCTCTTCACCACCTTGCTGCAAATCAAAAATGTGTTTTCAGTCAGGTTAAACAAGTGGTACACAAGCTGCTGAGGAGTCAAACAGAGCTGAGAACAGATGCATTGAGGTTGCTGGTAGCAATCAAGGCTTTCCAGCCCCTGCAGCTGAAACAGTGTACTCCCTTGGAACATCCAGGAGCTGTGGCTCCAGAGCTGAGTGCTGGGGCTGCTCAGGAGCTCCCCAGCCTTGGGGTAGTGAGTCTATACTCAGTGAAACAGATACTCTGGTCTGTACTGCAGGGGGAATGGCCACAGTCCTTACTTTAGACATGAACTGACAAGCAGCTCAGTTTTACTGGATTGCTCTTAGGTTCGGTGGCCTAAAAGGAAAGGCGAAAAGCTGACTATTTGCCTCCTGCAAGAGAATTTTAAAGGTTTGGTTCAAATGGAAACTGATGTTTATTAAAGGAAGCTATGCTGGTGGTAGAGTATCTAGCCCCTGACTTCTAGCAGCTCTACATGCACATGTTGCTGGGAGTGTGAAGATTTGTGCTGAGGAGACCTGGGCAGGAATGATTGCATCTGTCTCTGTGCAAGAGCCAGCTCATTCCATGTTTTAAGCTGTGTATTACTAGTTAATAAAGCAGGTTCCTTTAGCGTGCCAGGGAACTTATTCAGCTGCAGCTTACAAAACCTCCTTGTTCTCTCGAAGTTCTTTGTGCAAAAATAGACACCAACCAGTAAATCCACCCTTAATTTGCGGGGGTATATTGAGCTATGAGTGTGCCCTTTTCTGAATGAAGGGCAGCACTAAAAGGTCCCTGACAACACCAGGGTGGGATGAGAGAGCCTTGCAAGGCAATGTGGCTCATGGTGACTGCACCCTTGTGACCTTCACCTCAGGCCAGCTCTGTGTCTGCAATGATGTTGGCAGCACAGAGCAACAGATGTACCTGCAGCTACTGTTGCTGGGCTGTTTGTGAGGGGGTGTGCACCTCCACATGTGCCTGGGCCTGTCTGCCCTGTCTGCCCTGCCCCAGCAAGGCCTTGGTGCTAAAGGGAGATGTTCACTATCCTCTGCCTGTGAGAAGCTGGAACAAGCTGTTGTTGGCCTGGAACTCGCCCTAACTCTCTCCTAGGACATCATTTCATGCCTGCCCAAGCCTCAAGCAGCAGGGCTTGTGGCAGTCCTGGCTGCAATGGGATGGTGCTGAAAGCCAATCTTGTATCCTCTTGAGAGCAGCAGCCCCCTTGTCCTAACCCCAAATGCAGCCAGCCTGCTTGTGGGAGCAATCTTCTGGCACTGCCTCTGGCTGTGTGGCGGGTAGAGAGGCATGGTGGCCCTGGGCACGAGGGGCACTGAGTCCAGGGAAGCTTCGAGCTGAAGAAGGGAATCCAGACATTCAATTAAGATGAAAAGGCTGTTTTTCCCTATCCAGCTCTTGTGAGGCCAAGAGATAAATATCCTTTGCTTTTCTAAGAAAATATTGGGGACAGATGTTGCCCAAGCTGTGTAACCCCTTGGCTCCCACGCACTCTGGAATGGCCTGTGTGTGCTTAGACACTTTGTCATGATCAGGGTCCTTTGCCCACCCCATGCATGGGGGAGCTGTTCTGGCATGTCCCTTTGACTCAGGCATAGGAGGCCTACCCCTGACCCCTAACTGAGGTCTGTGAAGTGAGGCACAGAGGCGCTGAGCAGTCTGGGAGGTGTCTCCGGAGGGGAGGGGCACCCCCAAGCATGGTAAGGACACGGGTCTGTGGAGGAGGACTGGGTGATTGGCAGGAGATTTGTTCCCCCATGCTCCCAGGCTGATGCTCTGGGTTGGAGATCTCAGGGACCAAATCAGAGAGAAGGGCTTTGCAGGGAGATCAGTGCGGCCCAGTTTGGTATTGACGTTTCTTTTTGGTTTCGAGTCCATGTTGAAAGGATCCTGGCCTACTCTTGATGTTCTGCTGCAGCTCCCTGCAGGACACATTCTCCAAGCATCATGCCCAGAAATCATGGACGTATTTTGCTGAACTTTTCATGAAAACTTTCACTGAACATATCTGGCAGGAACAAGGACAGCCCAGGCACTTGATATTCCAGAAAGCTGAAAGAAATTGAAACCAGAAGCTAGTGAACATTAGGAATAATGCAGCAAGGATCACCATTCCTTGTGTCAGAAGTCACCTAGCTGCAGTGATAATTTAGCTTTAGTATCAATTTGATGCACATTATCTATATACTTTATTCCAGGTGGCATTAATACCTGAGACATTTGAAAGAGCAGCTGTAATGTGGAACTGCAGTGCAGAAGGGTGGCACTTACCTCTGGCTTTGGTGGAATGCTTGTTTCTAGGTAATGGATATATTTCTCAGAAAATCCCAGCAGATTTACTTAAAAGCTTTTTCATTAGACCTTTGCCTTCACTGGAGTAATTTCCAGTGCCCTGTAAGACCAGATTGGTTTTAGAAAGGTCCAGTATCCCCACTTGGGAACTTAACAGAGTCACTTTGCTCAGGCTAAGCAGATTCCCTCTTTTTTATCAGAGTTTGTGATTTATCCTTCTGAGATGCTCAACAATCCCCTGCACAGCACAAGGAGCTTCATGTCAACCCTCTGGGGCTGCATGTTCCTGTGAAATCAGGTACTCAGAAGCTGGAACCCAGGTGTCCATAGTCTGCTTTGAGTCTGGCCCAGTCTCTTCACTTTAGAGAAGACAAATAATTCCTGTGTTTTTCTAAAGAAGTTGCTCTCTGGAAAACTCCAGATGCATAGAATAACAACAGCATCTTTCTTCAGCTTGCTGAAATTTTGGAACTTTCTTGGTTGGATTGAAAAACTTCCAGTGTCCCACTCATTCACCTCCCACTGTCATTTATAAAGAGAGATTTAAGTTTTCTATCTCTCATGGGACTCTCTGATATTCAATTGCATGAAGCTGTCATCACAATTCATACAGTGCTTTCAGAGGCTCTGAGGCATGAGGAAGTCCAGACATAGAAAGGTTTGTACACTTCTTGCTCAAGACAGGAAAATCTAAAGCATGTTGCTAACACCAAAGAAAAAAAGCCCAAAAATTTGGATGTGCAGATTTATCTGCACTCCCCAGGCGTGTCCCTGCTTTGCAGTGTGGCAGGCACTATTTTGTATCCCAGCCCTTGCTCCAGGCTACCTTCTGATCAGGTTTTACAGCAACTGTTATCCTGGCAGATGTTTTCATGTCACGATGGGGAATGGCGAGAAATCAGTGTGACTGTTACAATGCAAGGTGGGGCCTCTCCAATAGGAGGCCTGGGACAGAGAGGGGCTGGAGCGTGTCCAGTGAAGGGGACAGAGCTGGGGAAGGGTCCAGAGCACCAGGAGTGGCTGAGGGAGCTGGGAAAGGGCTCAGGCTGGAGCAAAGGAGGCTCAGGGGGAACCTTGTGGCTCTGCACAGCTCCTGACAGGAAGGGGCAGCCGGGGGGGTCGGGCTCTGCTGCCAGGGAACAGGGACAGGACGAGAGGGAACGGCCTCGGGCTGGGCCAGGGGAGGCTCAGGGTGGACACCAGCAGGAATTTCTCCATGGAAAGGGTGGTCAAACATTGGAACAGACTGCCCAGGGAGATGGAGGAGTTTCCAAGCCTGGAGGTGTCCAAGGAAGGCCTGGATGTGGTGCTCAGTGCCCTGTGCTGGGTGACAAGGTAGGAATCAGTCAAAAGTCGGCTTGACCTTGGATGTCTTTTCCAACCCCAATGATTGTGAGAGTGGGGGCCAGCCCTCTTGCCTTGAGCATGCCTGGGAGCAGGAAATGTTCTGTCTGAATCACAGTGGCAATTTGGTGTCAGGATAAAGCCTCAGACTGCTCACTGGTCTGGTGTGCCTCAGCTCTTTGCTCTCAGTACATCCACTGTGCTGAGTTCAAAGGGCTGATCACAAGGGATGTGTGCTAAAATAAGCTTTTCCCTCATCCTCTGGGCTTAGGGGGATTCTAGGAATTCATGGTTCATGAGATATGTGGCTGTGGTGTCCATTTTTAGTGACCTTAAATGAAATAAAGGGCAACATGAAAGATGTTTTTCAAAACACCAGTGACAGTGACTCTGCTGCAAGCCCATAGGGTCAGGTCTTGTCGGGCCAACACAAACAGGGTCAGCCACTGTGTCCGGAAGGCAGGGTGACATCCCCTGTGCTGCACAGCAGCTGCAGGTGTCCCAGGGTGCTCCAGGGTGCTGGGTGAGGTCGCAGGAGCTCTTTGGGGGGGTGGAAGGGGCTTCTGGCTTCACACAAGTTCTGTTGGCTTTGCTCTGCTGAGGGAAGGTGCAGCCTTGGGTGAGCATCCATGCAGTCCAGAGAGCAAACAGGGGTTGCTGAACAGTGACAGATGAGCAGAACAGCCAGAATGGTTCAGGATGGAGGAGACCCTTCCTCTGCTGCACCAGGAGCTCACTCCATCAGGGCATGAAGGATTCCACTGCTCCTCCTAACTGCTGCCCTGGCTGCCCTGTACCAAACAACAGCCTGTTTGGGACTGGAAGCCCCGTGTTCAAAGCCCACCCTGGCCCTAAGGGGGTTCATACCCCCTTTTCAAGAATTCATGAGTCAACTTTGCTAGTTTTACAAAGTCAGTGAGGGTTTGATTTCATTGCAAATGTGCACCCAGGATCACAGGTTGTGGGGCCAGGAAGGCAGTACCCCAACCAGCAGCCTGGCTGCGTTGCCCTGAGGTGGGAGAGCTCAGCTCCAAGTCCTGCCTGTCCCCCACCCTCTCCTGCAGAGCTGGAGGATTTTGCTGCATTTTTATTTTTCTTCATGTGAATTCCCACTGCTTTCCTATGCTTTTCAGGGCACACACATAGGATAAAGTGGGCTTGAGGTTGGTTTGGTGGTGTGGCCCCAGAAGCCTGTGGGACAGGCTTGCTCTGGAGAAGGGAGAGGGGTATCTGAGCCTGTGGCCATGCCTTGCTGTCGGTCCTTGGTCTGTGCTGCCCAAGCCAGAGTTGCCCAGGAGCAGCAAATCCTTGCACAGAATCCCTGCTTCTCCCAGACACAGCTCTGCCTTCGAGCCTGCAGCCCCAGGGGTTCAGGTGAAGGTGCTGCTCTGGGTCACAAGGGCTCAGGACTGAGCAGAGCTGCACTGTCTCCTAGCAAGCTTGCAAAGGGGATTAGTGCCCAGTGGTTTTGTGGCTACTGTGTCCCTTTCCCAATAACCTTCTCATGTGGGAATTGCAGTCATACACATCTAAGAACCTGCTCAGCCTGGTGTGATGAGGCTTCTGCAGCTCCTTTTGGCAGCGAGGGCAGTGAACATCGTGGGCAGCCAAAGTTGTATTTGAAGGTGATCTTGTGTGGTGTATTCATGGTTTGACATTCATGAACTGTCCATCCCTGGCCAGATTTGGGTGTTGCTCTTTCTGATTAGTCTCTATTTTGCCATGATTTGTCACATCATTTTTCAGTCATGGCCTCTCACCCCATCCTCCCTGACCCGTGCACCGGTGGAAAGCCACAAGAATTGCCATAACTGACCCTACATGAAGCCTCATCCTTTTTTCCTTCCCGTGGCCTTGCTTTCTACCCCATACAGAGCTGGTTTGGGTTCCTCCACCACTGTGCAGCTCTGCCCAGGCATCCTGTGAACAGGAGCAGTGGGGCAGGTTCCTACTGTGCTATGATTTGACATGTAGGTGAGAGTGGAGTGAAGTGCTGGCTGTGGTCAGAGCTGGCAGGACAGCATGTTCTCAGAAGAGGAAATTCTTACTAAAGTGTACAAACCACAGATAGGTCCCAGAGTTACTAAAAGTGGGAGAAAAGAGCAAGTCCTTTCTTTACACACTGTATATGGCAAAAAAATGAACATGAATTGGTGACCCAGAGGAGTGTTGATCTCCTCCTTCCAAATATAGGGAAGGGGCTGAACCAAGGGAACTAAGCTGAGCTTATAAAAGCTGTTGGGGAGAAAGCCGTTGTTGGTGGCTCCTGATGTCCTGGCCATGCCCATGGCCATGCTGTGACTGACCTGCAGAGGGACAAAGGGCTCCTACCACAGTTCCTGTTGTCCATGCTTGGAGCCTTGCAAGGCTGTAGTTCTGGGGTGGGATTTCTGCTGTAGATTCCCTGCTGAGCCATTCCTTGGGCAGAGAAGGAGTGGTCTCTGGTGAGCTTCACTGGCCCTCAACGGGCACAGGTACTTGCAGTAAGTGAGAGGTGTCGGGCCTTTGCAGAGGCTGCAGCTTAGCTGAAGTCTGACCTTTTGACTCTTTCTCTTTCAGAGATTCGAGATGTCAGCTGGGTCCTTCCTGCTCTCTCTTGACTGATTGCTAAGGTGAGGATTTGATGCCCAGGCTGGCATGAGCTGGCTTTTCTCCTGTGCTTACCGTGGGCAGGTCCCCGTTCTTCCCCCTGAATGAGCTCCTTTAACAAGCCACAGCACACATCTGTTCCTGCCCACTGTGGCTGCTCACCAGAGCGCTAGGACAGGTTCCATGTTAACACAGAAGTCATAAATTGAAAACCAGGGCTTCACTTTTTCGAAGGACTACGTGAATCCTTCAGAGATCTGTCCCCTTTCCCAGGGAGGTCCCACTTTCCCAGGGAGCCCTCCTCCTCCTTTGGACATGGATCTCCTTTCCTTGGGGCCATCAAGAGTGGCAGCTCGTCACTGCTTTTGTACATTCCAGCTTGGAAAAGCAAACATCTCCCTCAAGACCTCGCCGCACACACCTGAGAGCTGGGAGGGCTGAGCTGGGAGCAGCCAGCTGGGGAGGGCTGGGGAATGTTCAGCTCCGCTCTGCCCCAAGCACCACACAGGGCACCCAGCACAGCAGGGTCTGTCTTTCAGCTCCAGCCATGAGCAGAGACGCTGGCATGGAGGTTTTTGGTGAGGCTGCCCCGTACCTGCGCAAATCCGAGAAGGAAAGAATAGAAGCCCAGAACCAGCCCTTTGACGCCAAGACCTACTGCTTTGTGGCTGACCCCGAGGTGGAGTACACCAAGGGGAAGATTAAGGCTGCCCAGGATGGGAAGATAACTGTTGAGACGGAGGATGGCAGAGTAAGTGCATTCCTTCTGGCGCTTCTCCCAGCCCTGCTGAGGGACCCAGGGCATCTGCTGGGGAGGAACACAGAAAGCAGGAGGCTAGCTCGGGCAAGAGATCTGCCCTGCCCCCCGCTTCACCTGTCCTCTAACTGGGATCAGCACAGCGTTCACAGGAAAGTATAGCTCTGCATGGTGGGATAAAGGTATTCATTGGATAATTATTCTTGGTTTGGGCTTTAGATATCAGGCAGTGCTCTAAACCAAGTTGGATCGTAGCCTTGCCAGTCTTAACTTAGTTTTTAACACTTTCTCAGCTAACGCTGTCATATCCACTCATAAATTCCTTCCTTTAGTGGTAGCTGAGCAGACAGATACTTTGTAAGTCCCCTTTGCACATGAAAGTGTCGGTGTCACTGGCTGCAGTTTCCCAGAAGAGCCTGCAAGGTTGTTAATCTTCCAAAACTGCTGAAATGTCTTAGCAGCTCGTATCCTGATAACTTTTGTAAGGATAACTGCAGCAGCTCAAAGAACCACCGTGACCAACATCTTGGCAGTAGAAAGCAGTAGCTGAAAGAAGCTGCTGCCAGCTGTGAACATCTACTTTCCTGTATTATCTGCCGCCCCCACAACATATCCACAGGCTCTGGCTGTGTGACAGGATGGTCCCCCGTGGTGTGAGCCCAGCAGACAGTGCTGTTTGGTAGAGACAGAGCCTTTCTTTCATTGGGAATGGCCACAGGCAGGAGTGGAACAAGTCTGTCCCAAGGATGGGTTAGCTGTTGATGAGTCTTGTGTTGTTTGTGTCCTGGCTCTCTGGCACTCTCATGTGAACCCTGGAGGCTGAGGTTGGCTGGCCAGCAGATGAGCCCCAGGCTCTTACAGCCATGAGCGGCAGGGACCTAAAGTTCATAGTGAGTGATAATATGTTGAAAGGTCTGGTCCAGCACCAATCATGCCTGTGTGGTTGTAGCAATTCCAGTAAATTTACATCCTGTCAATGTGCCAGTGTTGTAGAGTTCCTGACTGGCTGCAGGGATTGCCCTGAAATAGCCATATCTTGTTTAGTGCAGTTAAACAGAAAGAAAAATATGAATTAGAGCAGCCTTAGTGATGTTATTACTTCTCTGTGTTTGTGGAAGGACTGTCAAGAGTTACTGAATCAAGGTTCATTCTTTCTTTCTGGATTAGACAGTTGCTGTCAAACCTGATGATGTGTATGCCATGAACCCACCTAAGTTTGACAGAGCTGAGGATGTGGCCATGTTGACCCACCTGCATGAACCTGCCGTCCTCTACAACCTCAAGGACCGCTACACCTCCTGGATGATCTATGTAAGTTCCTTCTTCTGGCAAAGGAGAAAGTACAGCTGCAGGAGCTGGACTTTAGTGACACTTCTTTTTTTTTCCTGCAGACCTACTCGGGTCTCTTCTGCGTGACCGTCAACCCCTATAAGTGGTTGCCCGTCTACAACGCAGAGGTGGTGGCTGCCTACCGGGGAAAGAAGCGGAGTGAAGCTCCACCTCACATCTTCTCCATCTCTGACAACGCCTATCAGTTCATGCTGACTGGTGAGCTTTTCTAGTTTTACCAGACTCTAAGAGTAAAAACGTGTGTCAGAACCACTGCTTCTGCCAAGTGCCATTCCATACTGCCATGGGCTCAGTTGCCTTTGCCATCTCTTGCAGAGTGCTTGGTCTATGTAAAATTGCAGATTGTCTCAGTCTTTATTATCAACCCTAAGTGATGCAAAACCAGTTCCAGTTTTCCCCATCTCCTGAAGTATTTTCTTTGGTTTTGAAGCCCTGTGCTGTTGTACTGCACGTTATGTGTATTTCTGGTCTAAGTACTAAGCTAAGCATCATAACAGGGACCTCTGCAAAGGACAGTTGCACTGGGACAGGACACACTCCCTGGAAACTCCCTAGGCAGCACACCTGCATGTGGCTTCAACAGCAGGTACACCCAGAACAGAGCTGGTAGAAATAATATCACCAAAATATATGGTTTTATTTTGAATAAAGTACTGTCCTATATTAAATAGTAATGAAGGTAAAGAATGGTAAAGACAGAAGCAAAAACAAGTGCAGGATGGAGCAAAGGCAGAAAGACAAAAAGTGGAGTATAGGGAGAAAAACAGAGGAGGAGAGTAGACCATGCACCTTTTCAGTCTTGCCTGCAGAGATTTTGTGTTATTCCCTCTGATGGACACCAGGTCACAGTTACCTGAGACCCAGCACTTTCCCTGCAGCTTCTCTGACTGCAGGCATTTTTCCCTTTGACAGATCGTGAAAACCAGTCCATCCTGATCACGTAAGTGCAGCTGCCACTTTGGACTTTGTCTCCAACAAAAAGTGGGCAGATTATTCTTCGCTCTGTGCTTTCTTTCAGCAGTGGAGAGTCCGGTGCTGGGAAGACGGTGAACACGAAGCGCGTGATCCAGTACTACGCGACCATCGCAGCCAGCGGGGACCCGCCCGCCAAGAAAGAACCCAGGGTGAAGGTGTGGGGAGGAAGGGCTTGGTGAGGGGCAGGGCAGGATGTTATCCACTTGTGGCTGTGGGCAGGCAGCACCAGTGACAAACACCTCAAAATAGCTTTTATTAGATTCAGCCACTCTTGAAAAGGCAGTAAGAGCAGGGGCTGATGTGCAGTTAGGATCACAGCAAATACAGGCCACTAGAGCTGCCGCTGTCGCTGATTCTGCCCAGGTGTGGCTTTACCTGCACTGAAACCAGGTCTGCAGGATTGGTACCCAGGAAGAAGCAGAGGCTCCAGTTTCTTAACATAGGTCAATCTGTCACTGTGGCTGAGACCTGAGAGCTCTGACTGTGGGAGAAATCCTGAATAAGAGGAAAATGAGTTATTTGCTGATTACCCCCAGTGCTGGTTCTTGGTTCTGGAGTTGAGAAGGTGCTGCAGTGGCACTGTACATGTGATCGTGTCATAGAGTCACTTTTCCCTACCACACAGCTCCTGGTGTTTTTCAATAATTATGCAATTATTCCTGCAGGGTACGCTCAAGGATCAAATCCTCAGTGCCAACCCACTGCTGGAGGCCTTTGGAAATGCCAAGACCGTGAGGAACGACAACTCCTCACGCTTTGTGAGTCATCCTGTGTCTGTCTCTCTGCCCTCCTGTGTAATGCTCTTTGCCTGCTTGTTAGTTGTGACTGTGAGCCCCTTGGCTGGGAAAAATGTTCTTGCTGATCAATTTCTTGGTTGTTTATAAGATGCTGATGTGTTTGCAGCTGTTTCATGCTCACAGCCGCATGAGCTGCAGCAAAGTGTTCCCCTTTATCTGTCTTTGAATATCCAACCTAATTCAGACTGATTTGGTGATGCTGTCACTGAGACTGAGGAGGGAAAAACACTCTGAGATTGATGCATTGACCACCACCTCTTGTTTGCTTGCCAGGGTAAATTCATTCGTATCCATTTTGGAACTTCTGGAAAACTGGCCTCCGGTGACATTGAAACCTGTGAGTAACTGAGGGGGGCTGACAGCTTCTCTGGAAATTAAAGAACCTGAACAATGTCTGTGTGCACACATGTTACAGACCTGCTGGAAAAGTCACGGGTCACTTTCCAGTTGAAAGCTGAGAGAAGCTACCATATCTTCTACCAGATCCTCTCCAATAAGAAGCCTGAACTGCTTGGTAAGGACAGCCATCACCTGGTGACATGGAGTAAAGTCAGGGTGGGGAACGTTTCCCTCGATGTGCCAGCTCAGTGGCAGAGGGTGCAGTGGCACCAGGGCACAGAGCCCTGTGTCACACAGCCCCGGGTGCCCCTTTGGCAGTGCCTCAGTCTGTGCAGGGCAGGGATGCTTCGATCACATATTGATGAACGTCCTCAGCATTGCAGCCTCGGCCCTGCCCTGGTTTCCCAGGCTGTGCTTGTGTCTCTGCATAACAGAGTCACACTAGGGCTTACTCCAGCTCTATTTATCCTCCCTGGGTGAGTTCTAATACAAACTGTGTGCAAGTGAGGTGCAGGGGTGGCCAATGTACTCTGCCTCATTATTTTCAATGGTGTGGAAATTTAGATGGGCCAGATCCTGTGAATAATCTTCATTAGAATGGTGAGCAATTCTGGGTGCACGGTGGCCGGGTACCCTGATCTACAAACCGTTTATCTGAGCTTTTCATCACATGGGCAAGAGTTATTTCCTGTTTTCAGTACAGCCCCTCTGACCTTTTCCCTCTTCCCACTGCCATGGCATTCACTACCCATGCTCCACATTTGTCCCTTTTGCCATGCACTCCACTACTGCACTCATCCTTGGTCCACTCTGCCCATCCCCAGCTATCCATCAAGGCAGTGCTCCTGCTTCTACCTGCCCACTCTGTGCCCTCTGACCATTGACCACCTCACTCTTCCCTCTCCAGGGAGATTGCCATGTGCCAGGGGCTGCATATCTGTGTAAGGACAGATACATTTACCCTCAGTGCACACAGCCCTGCTGCACAGCTGCACGCCTGCCCCTCTCCTCTTACTGTGCCATAGGATTCAGGACTGAAAATGGCTTGGGAATTTTGGCCTCAGTTGGATGGAGATGAACACACATGTATGCATTACTGACGTGAACCAGCACACAGCCCCAGGGGGCGCAAGAGCGTTCAGGATGGATCAGTGTGTGTCATGTATAAGGATAAGCACATAGGAGCCTTATCTAAAAGTATCTTTCTTAAAAGCTGTTTCTGTGGATGGCCCTTGTTCTGTGTCTGCCAGTGCTGAGTGCTCAGCTCTTGGTTCACAACCTGTCAAACTGGAAGGACTGCTCAGCCAGTGGCAGGCAGATGAATGGCTTTATTCTGTCTTTCTTGTCTCTTAATAGAAAACCAAGAGTTTGGGATGTAAAAGGAAAGCGAGCTTGTGAAAGGTTGCTGAGCCATTGTTCCATCTTTCCTGCCAGGCTCTGGCTCTCACTCCTGTGTTTGCCTTCCAGAGATGCTCCTCATCACAGCCAACCCACATGACTACCCCTTCATCAGCCAAGGGCAGATCTCTGTGGCCAGCATTGATGACCAGGAGGAGCTTGTTGCCACAGATGTGAGTACAGTTAGCAAGGAGAGACAGTATCACTTTTACTCTCACCACTGTTAAAACCAGCTGATCTGTCTGTGCAGGTCGCCATTGACACTTTGGGCTTCAGCCCTGATGAGAGAATGGGGATTTACAAGTTGACAGGGGCAATCCTGCACTATGGGAACATGAAGTTCAAGCAGAAACCACGTGAGGAGCAGGCAGAGCCTGATGGCACAGAAGGTAATACTTTCATGGCTGGGAGAGAACTATTTCCAACTGTTTCCGTACCATTTTTCTCTAGAAATGGAGGGAATCTTCCAGGAGAGATGCAGTTGTTCCTTTATGAACATTAAAAGGAGGTTTGACTTTCAACTTACCACCTCAAGCAAAGGCACTTTCTGCATCCACTATATTTCTGATGACTTTGCTGTAGGACCTGGTGCTAGGGCACATTACTGTAGTGTTCTCCAGTTTCTGGTTACACATCCAGACTTGTTCTGCTTGGGTGACATTGTGGAGAAGGGCTTGAAGGGAAAAACTCTGTGTTGTCCCATCAACAGTGCACTCAGGGGTTTCACCACATCTCTTGGAACTGCTGTAGCCACTCCATCATGAGGACCAGTCCCACAAGCCTGTTCAGAAAACTAAATGAGAATGTTACTCAGGATTTGTGGATGGGGTAAAGACACGCAGGTTGCAGGTTTCAGAGCAAGCTCTGGCTGGTTCCAATGCCCTCTGTATGTCCAAGCTAAGAAGAAAGTATTTCAAGTTATTATTTTGTTTTCCAGAGGCTGACAAAGCAGCATATCTGATGGGCCTGAACTCAGCAGACTTGTTGAAAGCTTTGTGCTATCCCCGGGTGAAAGTGGGAAATGAATACGTCATGAAGGGCCAAACTGTGGATCAGGTGAGTGCCAAGAAGCAGCAGGGGCAATCCTCTCCCTAAGGAACAGGAATGGGTGCAGGTCACAGCTGAGAATGGTCAGGACCATTAGGGCCTGTTAGTGCACTGAGTGGGCTGTGGATGGGTGTGGAGAGGGGTGTTTCACTCCGGGGATGCACTGGCACTGCTCTGACACAGGTGTGTGCTCCATGTCCCTGCAGGTGCAGCAGGCAGTGAATGCCCTTGCCAAGTCTGTCTACGAAAAGCTCTTCCTGTGGATGGTGATGCGCATCAACCAACAGCTGGACACAAAGCTGCCGAGACAGCACTTTATTGGGGTCTTAGACATTGCTGGCTTTGAGATTTTTGAGGTTTGCTTTTACACAGTACTCTCAGACTTCTGCCTGTCTCTAAATGCTTTTTTCATTTTATTTGGCTACTCTGACCTTTCCTCCTCCTCATGCCCAGTGCAGCCCTCAAGAGCAGGGCAAATCTGTCTGAAGCTGCTTTTGCCTGTGTAGATCCACCCACTTTGTAAGAGAAGAGACACGGCAGAAGCATAGCCAGGAAGCTGGGGTCTCTCTCCACACAGAATCTGTATTTAGGGTTATTAGAGCCACCCAAAACATGGCCAGTGCAGGCTGCAGGCACTGTGTGCTGCACTGCACAGCTTTTCTGTAAGCCTGGACACCCATGGTACATTCTTTACACTGTTATCAAAACCCTTCTGGGACAGTCTGGCTGACCTTGCCATGGTATCTCTGTGAAAAACAATTGATTAGAGGCAGTATAACACTATTAACACACTTACTCAAATATTAGTTTAACAGCTTTGAGCAGCTGTGCATCAACTTCACCAATGAGAAACTGCAACAGTTCTTCAACCACCACATGTTCGTGCTGGAGCAGGAGGAGTACAAGAAAGAAGGAATTGAATGGGAGTTCATTGACTTTGGCATGGACCTGGCTGCCTGCATTGAGCTTATAGAAAAGGTGAGTTTCTTAAGCATCTTGTGCAATCACACAAATTGGATCTGTAAGAGGTTCTTGAGAGTGTTTGCAGAGTGCCTTCAATACAATCTCTTTGGGAAGCTGTCAGGTCTCTTCATCTCCTCTGCTTCTTTAAACATTACTCTTGTGATTAATTAATTATCCACTGACTGGGAATGTATCCTGTCTTCTAAAAAGACACTGCTTTTATTTTTCCTTCCTTCCTTGCTTCCTTCCATCCTCCCTCCCTTTCTCTCATTCTCTCTTCACTATAAATTGTCATTTTTCAATGTTATATTTACCCCAGTTGTCCTCTTTGCATTTTGGTTCCTCCTCAGGTTTTTCTCTCGGTTAAATTCAAATGTCAGAAAGCCTCGCACCTTGTTCCTTCTGAATAAAAAGTCACTGCTGTATTCTAAGAAGTTACTTCACAGTTCTTGCCTGTCTCCTTTTGTTTTCCAGACACTGTCTGGGTAGTTCAAAACTGTTTATGAAAATCTTAGGAGTTCTTTTGAATATCTTCAAAGATACTCAGCCAGCTGTTCACAAAGTACCTTGCTTACTTGCTCCTCCCTTGCTAATTCTCTATAAAATATCTCCCGTACTTCAATTTTAGCATGTTTTTCACTCTCTATTATTATAGCTTGAATTCATCTTATTTGAAAACCCCATTTTTCTCCCAGCCCATGGGCATCTTCTCCATCCTGGAAGAGGAGTGCATGTTCCCCAAGGCAACTGACACCTCTTTCAAGAACAAGCTCTATGACCAGCACCTGGGCAAGTCCAACAACTTCCAGAAGCCCAAACCCGGCAAAGGCAAGGCTGAGGCCCACTTCTCCCTGGTGCACTATGCTGGAACAGTGGACTACAACATCTCTGGCTGGCTGGAGAAGAACAAGGACCCCCTGAATGAAACTGTCATTGGGTTGTACCAGAAATCATCTGTGAAAGTTTTATGCCATCTTTATGCCAGCTTTGCTTCCATGGATGAAGGTAAGCTCAGAGCATTATGTTTCCAGTTCAGAGTTTCCTACTGTAGCTCTCACCTGTCGTGGATCAGTGTCGAGTCAGAGCTGGTGTGATGTGTATGAGATCCACAATTATGACACTATCAAAGGGATCTGCAGCAGTTCCTCAGCTGGACTGTCATCTCATTTTCCAGCTGAAGGTGGTGGAAAGAAGAAAGGAACCAAGAAAAAGGCCTCTTCCTTCCAAACTGTCTCTATACTCTTTCGGGTAAGTGTGTTCTGTGGCAGAGACTGCTGAGAGGGCAGTCCTGTCACTCCTGGCTCCACAGCTCCACTCTCTGTTGTTCTCTGTGGCAAGTTACCTTTGGGATCTGGCACAGGTTCGTTTGAGTTCTGCTTTGCTGATGAGGTCCAATGGGATGATGGTGGAAAAGGGAAGTTGTGCTTTGTCAGGTTGCATGGGAGCTGCCTTGACTCTGACCTTTGGCACTAACAGCATCCTCCCCTTCTCTGCTGTCGCTACCTTCCACCGGCACGAGGCCCTGTGAGTCCAGGGCATTGTGTGGCAGCCAGTCCCTTGCAGGCAGCGTGAGCAACATCAATTACATGTTGCAGCCCTGATGCTGCTGTGATGTTTCTATAACTGAGGCCAGGAACAGGTTCATCCCTTCCTGGCAGGATGAGGAGTGCAGTGATGTGGGCCATACTCAGAGTATGTCATTATTGCATGAGATGATTAAAGAATTGCAATGCTAGCAAAAACTACCCTGCAGAGCAGGTGACTTATGATGTCATAGGCAAACTGATTTTGTAGCTCAATTGTCTTTTAAAATATATGTAACTAATATATATAAGTAAAAAAAAGAAATTAAGTAAAAGCAAGAAATTAATCCATTTATTCATTTGATCAAAAGTTCTTTTGGTCAAGACAAATCATATATATATGGTATATATATGGTGTGTGTGTGTATATATATATATATATATATATATATATATATATATGGTATGTGTACATATATATAAATATATGTATGGTATCCCAGAACATACTTAATTTTTTTCCATCCTTGTCCTGTTTCAGAGCTCTTATGGTCAGCCTTGAACCACTAAAAGACACATTTTCATTTTAAGACCGAAGGGAAGTTCTTCAATAATAGCCATTTACTTTGTTGGTGCTTATGCAGGATTGTAGAATATTCACTAGAAGAGTAAAGAAAAAGTTCTGAATTTTTATTTTTCAGCAGAATCAAATCACTTTGAGAACTGAGATAATATAGAGATTAGAAATTATCTCTGTTTTACAGGAAAATCTAAATAAGCTGATGTCTAACTTACGAACAACTCATCCTCACTTTGTGCGTTGCATCATTCCCAATGAAACAAAGACCCCAGGTAATACAGGAAACATAGAGCAGAGAGGGGCAGAAAGAGCAATCAACCAATGCTAGGACAATCAGTTTGTGCCCATGTTGCTCTGTCACATAGGCCTGATGGATCACAAACTTGTTCTGCACCAGCTGCGGTGTAACGGCGTTCTGGAAGGCATTCGGATCTGCAGGAAAGGATTTCCTAACAAGATGTCATATGGAGATTTCAAACAAAGGTCTGTAATAACATTCTGGTGTTTGCATTGAGCCCAATTCATTTGAAAGAAGACTTTTGCTAAACCAGTTCATGATATAGTTGTTAGGAAAAGACTATTTTAATATTTAACAATCATGGAAAGCAGAAGACATTTATAATTTCATGGTCTGTGTGGGCAGTGCCCACCCAGAGGCTTTCCTCAATAGTGTATGCTAAAACCCATTTTTAGTTAATTCCTGTTAATATGAATATTTGGGTCTTCTTTAATTCCCAAATTGGACACAAGCATGTTTCAGCAAAAATACAGAGGATGGTCTATGCACATCCTGTATTTAACCACTCTCTAGTAGAGGTTTGAAGGATGTGGTTTAAATAATTCTAACTAGAATCATCTCATGGAGAGGGAATTGTGTTAAACCTCATACTACTTTTTGATGAAATGCCAAGTTTGACTGGCAAATAGAGCTGCACTAACAAAAGGGACTTCAACAGGAAATCCAAGTTAGTTCCACATGGCCCTCGCATTTTGTACTGGGTTAACATTTCTACAGCAGTAGCACATTAATTTATAGATAAAACCCCACAACCAAAAAATCTTGAGAACTGCTGTGCAAATAAGACATTTATAAAGGGTTGCTAAATTCATCTGCTCGTTGTTAGAACAAAGGCCACTGTAGGGTCAGATCTCTAAGAACAAAGAAATGAGTCCCCCCTTACAGCTCTGTGCAGGGTGTGCTGGAGAGCAGCGCACTGAGAAGGGCTGAAATGGTATTTTGGGCACTAACTGAAGGCAACAGCCCAGGCACTGATGTGGGAGGGCAGATTTGTGTATGCATGCTGAAAAGAATAGGGGTGGAATAATCTCTCAGTGTAGGATTAGGAAGTCCATTGCTGGATACACTGTGTGTAATTCTGGGTTACACGGTTCAGGGGGAATGTGAGAAGCTGGATATGGTTCAGAAAAGAGCTACAGGATTAATGTGAACTCAGGTATAGGGAGAGATTTATGAAATGATAGTGGGGAGGCCCTGGCACAGTTGCCCAGGATGGCTGCCCCATCCCTGGCAGTGCCCAAGGCCAGGTTGGACACTGGGGCTTGGAGCAGCCTGGGACAGTGGAAGGTGTCCCTGCTCATGGCAGGGGTGGCACTGGATGATCCTTAACGTCCCTTCCAACCCAAACTGTTCTGTGAATTGATGATTCTATTTAACTCATGAAATTAAGTGTTAACAGATGATTTGCTTGTGATGTGGAGAACCTACAAACATAAAGATTTCTGAATATGCAGGAAGTTGTCTTCTAAAAGACAAACTTAAAGCAAGACTCTAAGGGTGGGCCCTGAAAAAGGATGTTGTCAAGGTAGGAATGAAGTGTACCTTACATCATAAGGATGAATAGTTTGCCTGGGACACTCTTGAGGTTTGAAGGTTTCAAATAAGATTGAAATTTTTTTGTTTGTTTTTTTAATAAGTACCAGGTTAATCACCATGAACAAGACTGGGAGGATGCTGTGCATGTCTTATAAAGGGAGTCAGATTAATAGCAGCTGTTCCCCTACTCTTAAAATCCATCAATTTTTTGAAGTTACAGCTAACCCAATGAGCTGGACCCCTGGACTAGTGATGATGACTGTGACACAGATGAGCAGAGTCTCTCAGCTCCAGAGAACAGACTGTCCATGCCTTCAGTCTCAGTGAGGGCTGTAACGCATCCTTGGGACCCATGGAACTGACCTGCTGCTATTTGCTGCTTTTCTTACTGTTTTGCTATTTAAGGCTGGAGGTGTGAGTCAGGCTCAGCCTTCCTCTGGATCTTCAAACTGACAGCTGTTCTTGTGGCATCCTGTGCACTGAAATGATACTGATGGGTAAGCTTCTTCCTGTCTTTTGTCAGATACCGCCTTCTGAATACCAGTGTCATTCCAGAAGGAAAGTTTATTGATAGCAAGAAGGCGTGTGAAAAGTTGCTGTCTTCCATTGAGATAGATCATACTCAGTACAAATTTGGACACACCAAGGTAAATGTCTAATTTTGCCATATGATAAGAAGTCATTAATTGTATTAAAATGTAAGCCCACCAACAAGTGATGGCTGTCCTTTGGCTGCAGGTGTTCTTCAAGGCAGGTTTGCTGGGTGTCCTGGAAGAGATGCGAGATGATTGCTTGGGACAGCTGATCACACGGACCCAGGCTTTGTGCAGGGGATACCTCAGGAGACTGGAATTGAAAAGAATGTTTGATGGAAGGTGTGTGTCTTCTGTGAGGTCTGGTCCTCAAAGATAGGCTTTATTCATGGTGCTGATGGATCCCTTTGGTTTCAGGGAGTCCATCCTCTGCATCCAGTACAACATCCGTGCATTTATGAAAGTCAAGCAGTGGCCCTGGATGAAGCTGTACTTCAAGTTGAAACCCCTCTTAAAAAGTGTGGAAACTGAGAAAGAAATGGCCATGATGAAGGAAGACTTTGAGAGAACAAAAGAAGAACTGGCTAAATCAGAAACCATGAGGAAAGAACTGGAAGAAAAAATGGTGACTCTGGTGCAAGAGAAAAAGGACCTACAGCTGCAAGTACAAACTGTATGTAATTTAAATCATTTTTGGCTCTTCAGATTACATCAATTTTGTCTGAGTGTTCAGGAAAGAACTGAAAGGAAATTCTGTTATTTCATGTTCCAGCCACTTAATAAGCAGGTGATTTCTGTATGTGTCAGTGCCAATTTGTGACAATGAAACACATTTCTGTTCTCTGTATTAGGAAAATGAAAATTTGGCTGATGCTGAAGAAAGATGTGACCAGGTGATCAAACTAAAATTCCAGCTGGAAGCAAGAATAAAGGAGGTAATGGACAAGCTGGAGGATGAAGAGGAGATGAATGGTGATCTGGCAGCCAGAAAGAGGAAGCTGGAGGATGAATACTCTGAGCTGAAGAAAGATTTTGATGACCTTGAGTTAACATTGGTCAAGGCTGCAAAGGAAAAGCATGCCACTGAAAACAAGGTGCTTTTTATTTCTGCAACATTTAATAACAGTCACTCTGTCTATGTATAGGCTGTAACGGTTCAGTAAACTTGAATGCTGTAGTGTAAGGAGATCTATGGGCCTGCTATTGATTCTGGGCACCTCTATTGTGCAGGAAAACCAACCCTTAAATATACGAAAATGCATTAAAATGAAAGTTCAGCATTGCGTTGTGACTTCGGAAGGGTTGAGAGTTGGTAGAGTTTGACCATACAATATAAGTAATCAAGCCTCTTTGGGAATCTAACAAGAAGTTCATTTTCTGTGTTTATTGCCTATGTGAGGGCCAAAATTATGATTGACCTTTAAGTATATTGCCTTACAATAGGTGACAAATCTGACTGAAGTAGTGACCGGTTTGCATGAGACTGTTGCAAAGTCAGCCAAGGAGAAGAAGGCCCTGCAAGAAGCCCAGCAACAGGCGCTGGATGACCTGCAAATAGAGGAGGACAAAGTCAATACCCTCACCAAAGCTAGGATCAAACTGGAGCAGCAAGTGAACCACGTGAGCATGTTCAACACAAGGAGATGGTGCAGATTCTTTCATTGTTCCAGCAGTCATGCTTATATATGTTTATGTTGCAGGTTGAAGGATCTTTAGAACTTGAAAGAAAAGCGTGTGTGGACCTTGAACGAGCAAAGAGAAAGCTTGAGGGAGACTTGAAACTTGCACAGGAAACCATAGAAGATCTGGAGAATGACAAACAACATTTAGATGAAAAATTAAGGAAGTATGAGAAAAAAAATTTAGTGAAAAATATATTATTTGGCTCTAACTGGACGTACTTTCTTTTTATTAAAAGAACATCTCCTTCACAGGAAAGACTTCGATTTTAACCAGATGCAAAATAAAATTGTGGAACAGCGGACTTCAGGTACTCAATTGCAGAAGAAGATCAGAGAATTGCAGGCAAGAGACTTTATGTACCTACTTCATCATTACTGTTTGCTTGTTTTAAACTGTAGTACCTTGAATAATACTTGTCCACAGTTTGGCATTGGCACCATCAGGCACGGGGGAAGTTTCCAGCAGCTTCTCACAGAAGCCATCTCTGTATCCCCCTCTACCAAAACCTGGCCATGCAAACCCAATCCAACAACAAAAAGCTGTGATCTAAAGTTAGAATGAGTTGATCCGTAGGTCCTTTCCTGTCAGTAAGTTTTTACCTACAATGCCAAATCAGTGAAATTTGAAGGAAGTTTATTTTGCTTACAGTCTCCAAAACAAGGTATTTGATGTTCTACTGTGACAAATATTCATTACCCTAAGCACTGAATTTACTTGTTCCCTATTTAGTTCCTGATGTGCTACTCTCTCATTATATAGGCCCACGCTGCAGAGCTGGAAGAGGAGGCTATGAGTGAGAAAGCAACGCGGACAAAAGCAGAGAAGCGCTGTGGCGAGCTGGCTCGTGAGCTTGAGGAGATCAGGGCAAGTCTTGAAGAGGCTGGAGGAGCCACCACTGCTCAAACAGAACTCAACAAGAAGCGTGAGGCAGAATTCCAGAAGATGCGCCGTGACCTCGAAGAGGCCACGCTGCAGCACGAAGCCACGGCTGCCGCCCTGCGGAAGAAGCACGCGGACAGCACAGCTGAGCTGGGGGAGCAGATCGACAACCTGCAACGTGTGAAGCAGAAGCTGGAGAAGGAGAAGAGTGAGCTGAAGATGGAGATTGATGACTTGGCCAGTCGTACAGAGACCCTTACTAAGTCCAAGGTATTTCTTTATAAGTTAAATACTTGAATTGCCAATGTTTCTATCTGGTGGAACTTTACAAACACACCTACACAGGTTCTACTTTCTTATTCTCTTTCAGGCTAATCTGGAAAAAAGGTACCGCACCCTGGAAGATGAGATGAGTGAGATGAAAGCCAAACTTGAGGAGCACCAGAGGAATGTGAATGAGATGGTGATTCAAAAAGCCCAGCTCCAGAAAGAGTCTGGTAAGGAAGGCACAAAGATGTGCTGAGAGGCTGCTTTGTCCCTTCAGTAGCAAAGGGATTCTCTCATGTGTACTATGAGTGACACTTAATTGTTCATTGGTACAGGCCCAGATAAACATTAGAAATAAGTCAAAGAAAATGAGTTCATGAGTGACACTTCAATACTTGTGTGCCAGTTGCAAGCATTATTTGCTTAGGTAAACAATTCTCAGAAAGATGTGACATAACTCAGTGAATCCAGGCAGGGGAACTGCAAATTTGGGACAGTCCAAAATTATTTAAGCAACCTGTTAGAGCTGCCCTTTCTCCTCCAGGAGTGCACATGTTCACTGTGTGTACAGTGTCTGTGTGTGGAACCCTCCAGGAGTTTGTTGCTGCTCCCATGCACATCCCTTGGAACTGTGTGAGTGATGAGTGTGGACACTCCTTGGTCTGGGTGACTGCAGAGTCAGACATCTCAAATCCCATCTGGTGAAAACAGGAGCCCAAGAGTGTTCATGACTGGCCCCTCAGTATGATCCTCTGCTGCTGAGCCAAGGATTGGGGTTGGCCTGCAGGTGCTGCTCCTACTGGGGAGAGATGGGTGAGGGTGAGTGTGAGAGGGACCCGTGAAGAGACACATGAATGTGCTGTGTTCAGAGCTGCCTGGCACTAATAATAACAGCTCAAGGCCAATAACTGTAGAAACTTAATTAAAAGTTAAGAAAGAAACTTAATTTTTCTTCCCCCTTCTTTCTTAACTTTCTGTGTCTTCCCCATCTCCTTCCCTTCTCAAGGAAACATGAATTTACAACACTTTTAGATGGAGAACATCATGTGGGAACACACAGACCATGAGCAAATTCTTTCTTATTTTCTTCTGAGTGATCTTTTGGAAGTGGTCATGCTTGCAAGATGATGCTATGATTCTCTGACCAGTTTGTCATAAAGTCATTGAGCATGGTGCTCAAGGGGAATCTTAGAAGGAAACTGAAAACTTGAGAAAAAATGTAAAATGGCTCAGGGGAAATCTGAAAAAGACAATATTGGAGAGCTACAAGAAATACTGAGAATTCCAGAGATGATGGCATGAGCTATAGGCACCTCTCCAAGAAAGGAAAGAGATGTACTTCAGCCCTCAGGACATAGGGTGATATGGAACAAATGTTTTCCAGTAAACTGTAAATCCAGTTTTCCAGTTACTGTAAATCTTATTAAATGAAACTTCAGGGTTTATCTCTTGCATCACAAGGCCAATTATGGGAAATTGCTAAAGCATTTTGTGTCAGTTCAGCCAGTGGAACTCCATAAAATCCTACTGCTTCAATATAAAAACTGGACTTTAAGAGAAAGAATTAGACAAATTTTCTAAAACATTTGTCTTCAGGAAAATAATAGCATCTAGTGGATCAGAACTGTAATAAGGGAGACAATTAGAATTAGGACATCAAGTGAACTTAGACAAAGAAACAAAACCAACAAAAATGTTTTGAAGGATTAAAATACATTGTGCAATGGTTCACCCCAGAGCAAGGGAGAGCTCCAGAGAGACCTGATCCTAGAAACTGTGAAACTAAAATTAGATGGTTGCAAAAAGCAGACTGGGATACAAAAATGAGAAAGAGTTTCTGATCTGCAGGAAGTGATGGAGAATTGGAATGGGAGTCAGGAGAAAACATTCCTTGGTATAACACATATGAATGGAAAAAAGAAGAGAAGGTGGTAATAGCAACATATATAATGATACCACCAGCATCCCACAGCAGAGAGGTATAGCAGAGCAAACCAGTCTTGTTGCACTGAAAGAAATTATCTCAGAGGATGTAAGACAGAGAGCTGCATAAAAATATGAATGACATGATAAAAATACATGTACAATGAGAATGGTAAAATAAGAATGGTAGACCTATGTATGTAAGAGGAGCAACCGATAAGGTGAAGAGTGCTGTGTGATTCCACTTACTTATTATTATTGTTGTTGTTGTTAATAATAATAATGAAGAATGTTTTCAGGATGCTTAATCTGGACAGTATTGAGAACTTGTCCTCTCTTGTCATAGGTGAACTAAGCCGTCAGCTCAAAGAGAAAGAAACCGTAAGGTTGCAGCTCTCGAGAAGCAAGCAGGCACTTACACAGCAAATGGAAGAACTCAAGAGGCAGCTGGAAGAAGAGATCAAGGTAGTGCAAACTACCGAGCACCTGCTAAGGCTTCCAAATATATCAGAGTCTCAGTTAATTTAAAAAAACACTTTTGGAAGTTTGTAAGTATTGCCTATAGTCTAACACAGTAAAATTACCCCTGGGCAGGATGTGTACAGTAAGCACTGTGTGCAGTAAGTTCTTTGCTAAGGATGACTCTGGCATTCTAAAAGTGATTTAGCTTTTGGTGAATTTTAAATTGTAACACCATGGTCTAAGGGATTTCTTTAGCTTCTGTAGCCACAGGGAAGAAAAGTTACAGCATATGCCAAGGTGAAAGCATCACTTTTTGGTCTTTCCTAGTGATGGACTTGAGAAAAGTTGGTGAGAGGTGAAGGCAGCTGCCTGAACACTTACAAAGCCCCAGCCCTTTGTCTTCTGCCCAAGCTGCAGTGATCACATTTCAGACATGCGAGGTCATGAATGAGGTCTCTTGCTGGTCACAGCAAACAGAAATACATGATATTGTGGGTCATTTTTAGGCCAAGAGTGCCCTGGCCCACGCCCTGCAGTCCGCTCGCCACGACTGTGACTTGCTCCGGGAACAATATGAGGAGGAGCAGGAGGCCAAGGGGGAGCTGCAGCGAGCCCTGTCCAAGGCCAACGGCGAAGTGGCCCAGTGGAGAACCAAATACGAGACGGACGCGATTCAGCGCACGGAGGAGCTCGAGGAGGCCAAGTATAGAATAGATGAGATGAGCTGTCCAGACGTATATTGGGCAGAACATAGATGCACTTTTAATAGCCTGACTTAAATTATTTTTTTGGGGTTTGCATGTAGTCTTAATTAAAATGAGACACAAAATGCAAAGATTGTTTTAATCATATGCTTGTTTTATTTATGTTCCTTAAGGAAAAAACTCTCTCAGCATCTCCAGGAAGCAGGGCAGCAGGCAGAGATGGTGAATTCCAAGTGTGCCTCCTTGGAGAAGATGAAGTTGAAGTTGCAGGGGGAGGTGGAGGATCTGACACTGGATGCAGAGAGAGCAAACACATCAGCAGCTGCCCTTGACAGGAAACAGCAGAGCTTGGATAAGGTGATAAGTGAGCACAGTATCTTTCAAGTGTAGCCTTCCTAGAAAGCCAAACTAACACTCTGTACATCAGTCAATGCTGAAGTCAAGGTGAGTCTAACTAGAGCCTGGCAGTAGGAATTTGTCCTTGTTTCAGACACTGCAGTATTTATCTAGTACAAAATATAGTCACAGATAAAATAACATTTTCAGTACCTGCAGGAAATGAAACATAATACCCTTTCCTGTGAGGAAAGGCTGAAAGAATTGAATTGTTCAGCCTGGAGAAGAGAAGTTTCCGGGTGACCTAACTGTGGCCTTCCAGTACCTGAAGGTAGCTACAAGAAAGATGGAGAGAGACTATTTACAAGGACCTGAAGTGACAAGACAAGGGGGAATGGCTTCCCACTGACAGAGAGTAGGTTTAGATTGGATATTAGGATGAAATTCTTCACTGTGAGGGTGGTGAGACCCTGCCACACCCAGAGTTGCTCAGAGAAGCTGTGGCTGCCCCTGGATCCCTGGAAGTGTCCAGGGTCAGTTGGACACGGCTTGGAACAGCCTGGGATAGTGGGAGGTGTCCCTGCCCATGGCAGGGGACTTGGAACCAGGTGATCTTTGCCGTCCCTTCCAACCCAAAGCATTCTATGAGTCTGTGATGTCTTGCAGGTCATGGCAGAATGGAAGAGGAAGTATGAGGAGAGCCAGCTGGAGCGGGAAGCTGTCTCTAAAGAATCAGGCTCTCTGAACACAGAGCTTTTCAAAGTGAAAAATGCCTATGAGGAAACCTTAGATCAGCTTGAAACAATCAAACGGGAGAACGCTGCTCTCCAGCGTACGTGTTTGGCTCTGGTTTCCTATCAGCTTTCACAGACCAAGGTGCACTCCACAAGTACAGTCACGTCTGCAGGAGGGCACGAAGTGACAGCACTTCCTGTGCTTATCAGCATCTTACCAAAATGTCAGCGTCTGACCAAAAATTGTCAAGCATGTTTGTAAAGGGATTAAGCTAATAAAGCAAAGGCCCTGGCTCTCCAGTATCTGCTGCAGAGACATTGAGGTGCCACTCCCAGGTAAAGGTAGTGACCTCAGGAGGCTGCACAGCTCGTGAACGTGAGTTTTACACATGTACTGAACACGATGACAGGACCTGTAGTTTTAGACCCTGGTGACCTATCCATAGATGTAACCCATGCAGGGCTTTTCCAGGCTCTCTGTAAGGAGTGCTGAGAAACCACACCAATATCCCACTGAGCCTGAATGAGTTGGTTGTGTCTGCTTTTATCTGTACATATTTACAGACACATCTCCCATTGTGTACACATGTACATATGTGTATACATATTTATGTATGCAAAAGAGCTGAATGCAGCAACAAATCATGAAGTTCAGCTCCTCTGACTGATGTCATTCTTCTCTCACAGAGGAAGTAGCTGATCTGACAGAGCAAATTACTGCAAATGGCAAAGTGATCAGAGACCTTGAGAAAGCCAAAAAACAAGCTGAAATAGAAAAAAATGGGCTGCGATTAGCTCTGGAGGAGGCAGAGGTGAGTTAGTTTAAATATTACTAGAAATAGTAACAAACATGCTGAACAGCTTTCTATTCCCTTTTCTGGCAGTAGCTGTGTGCCAAGTTGATTGCCAGAAACTTTAGGAGTTTTTCTGAAGTCACTGAGTAACACCACAATAATCATGCTCTCTGAAATGTTACCTTTGTCTTTGTTTTTCCTCTTTTTCTTTTAAAGGCAGCTCTTGAGCATGAAGAAGTCAAAATCCTTGGTGTCAACCAAGAACTGACTCAGATAAAGTCAGAAATCAACAGAAAGATTGCTGACAAGGATGAGGAGATCAACCAGCTAAAAAAGAACCATGAAAGGACTGTGGAGACAATGCAGGGTGTTTTGGATGCTGAGATCAGGAGCAGAAGCGAATCTTTAAGGCTGAAGAAGAAGATGGAGGGAGACCTGAATGAAATGGAGATCCAGCTGAGCCACGCCAACCTCCAGGCTACAGAGGCACAGAAACACCTGCACAGCATCCAGGGAGCTCTCAAGGTCTTGTTTTACCTTCTGGTTGATTTATTATTAAGCACAGTATTTGAGAAATTCATTAGGACAAAACTGGCTCTTCAAATATAGGACACACAGCTGCACTTGGACGATGCTATGAGGACAAAGGAGGACCTGAAGGAGCAGGTGGCCATGGTGGAGCGCAGGGCAAACCTGCTGCAGGCTGAAGCTGAGGAGCTACGGGCAGCCCTGGAGCAGACGGAGCGGTCGAGGAAAATGGCTGAGCAGGAGCTTCTGGACGCCACTGAACGTGCACAGCTCCTCCATACCCAGGTAGTTTGCTTGGCTAAGACTGATGTGTTTTGGGGTCCAGAGACTGATGGAGTAAGAATGAATAGTCATTGATGGTCTCTATGTGTAAGAGACCAAAGACAGACACTCAAAACCTCTCTCTTTCTCCTTCATAGAACACCAGCCTCTTTAATACAAAGAAGAAGCTTGAAACTGATATGGCACAAATCCAAACAGAGATAGAGGATGTTACTAATGAAGCAAAAAGTGCTGAAGAAAGAGCAAAGAAGGCAATGGCAGATGTGAGGATGTTACTGTTGTTTTCACTTTGAATTTTTAGGGCTTCCAGTAGCATTGCTGCTGGGAGTTAATGTAAAGACTCATGTCACATATTGGACAAGGAACCAGTCTGTGGGCCTGGTTGCAAAGGCTACACATGACAGAGGAGGGTTAGAGCAACAGAGAACTGCTGACAGATGGGACTGTTGCCATCATGGAGAACTAAACCAACATTTAGCCAGTCAAAAATAACTTTTTACAGTGCTGCATGAAAATGTAATCCACAAAGAAATCCTGCAGTATTGAAATTAGTAAAGTGGCTAAGGTATTTGAATAGTTATCTTTGCAAAATCCTATTTAACAACCTTTTAAATGAGAATTGTACATTTTCATTCAAAATCGGTGCTAAATCCTCTCATGCAAGACCTGTGAAGCTCAGCCAGGCAATAGGGTGATGTCTCATGAGCGTCAACCTGCTAATGATTTTTGATGCAGAGGATCAAACCAAAATCTTAACACTTAGATACATTATTTGGAGTTGAAAAGTTTTCTTTCTATTTTAACCTTTTCAAAAAATAGAATCTTAGAATCATTAGGATTGGAAGGGATCTCTGGAGACCATCTACTCCAATATCCCTGTCCAGGAAGGGTCACCTGCAGCAGGTGACAGAGGAAGATGTTCAGACAGGTTGGGAATGTCTCCAGAGAGGGAGACTCCATGCCCTTGCTGGGCAGCTGTTCCATGCTCTGCTACCCTCCATGGAAAGAAGCTCTTCCTCATACTGAGGTGTTCTTGTGTTTTAATAATTTCTATTCTGTTGGAATAACAGGGAAAGAAAACATTACAATGAATTATACACACATATACATACACACATATATAAAATTTCTAGTGCTCACATTTTTCAATTTAGACCTTTTTAGATATTTTTCTGCCAAAACAGTTTGTTGAATTCTATGTTAATTATAAGTAATGCCACTCAATATTTCACCAAAATGCCTAATTTTGTTGTGTAGGAATCCTACATTTGAGAGAAAAATAAATCTTAGTTTGTCTTAAATAGCACAGATTATTTTAAACTATTTTGTGCCGTGTGGCTCTAGTTCTCCGGGCTGTTGTGGTGTTCAGGGCAAGCACTGAAGCTCTCAGCACACCCCACATGTGTTAAGCACTGAAGCCTTTCAGCAGTGCTGTGTGCTGTTCCCAGGCTCTGCTGTGGCTTCAGCTGTTTTCCCTGGCACCCAGCTGTCGGTGGGGGTCACAGTGGGACCGTGCAGTGGAACAGAGCATTTACCCTTTCTGTCACTCCAGCTCTGTGTGCAGCAAGGCAGACTTTCCCCATCCTTTTCCCTACTGTTTCCTGTCATGTTTTTGCCACTATCCCGTCATGGGGAAAAAAAAAAAAAAGCAGGAAAAGGAGCAGCAGGAATGATTGGCAGGACACGAGTTAATCCTCTGCTGGTGCACAGCATGTGCTGTTCTTTCACATTCTTCCAGTTTCTTGTGTCATCTCCCTTCCAAGGCAGCCATGATGGCAGAAGAGCTGAAGAAGGAGCAGGACACCAGTGCCCACCTGGAGAGGATGAAGAAGAACCTGGACCAGACCGTCAAGGACCTGCAGCTTCGTCTGGATGAGGCTGAGCAGCTGGCACTGAAGGGAGGGAAGAAGCAGATCCAGAAGCTGGAGGCCAGGGTGGGTGCCAGGACTGAACATGGGTGTCAGAAACATCTTTCTTCCCCAAGCCCTGTGTGAGGGCTGCAGCCAATTGTTGATTAATTCACCAGATCCGAGAATTAGAAGCTGAGCTGGAAGAAGAACATAAACAATACTCAGAGGCTATGAAAAACATCTGCAAATATGAACGGCGTGTCAAGGAGCTCACTTTACAGGTGGGTAAAAATAGAATGCAATTCTGGTGTTTTGTCTCCCAAGGACATATAATTGCACCTTCTTTTTCCACAGAGTGAAGAACACAGGAAGAACATGATTAAGTTACAAGATCTGGTAGATACACTGCAGATGAAAATCAAATCCTACAAAAGACAAGCTGAGGAAGCTGTGAGTCACTAAAGTGAAGCAAATACTTATTAACCAGTTCATAGGTCTGTCAGTTTAAAAGTTGATTCTGTGCCCCAGCATGTTGCCAGATGGGTTTAAATTTCTTTTTGTTTTGCAATTTCAGGATGAACAAGCCAATATTAACCTCTCCAAATTGAGAAAAGCACAGCATAAGATACACGAGGCTGAGGAAAGAGCAGATATTGCTGAAAACCAAGTAAATAAGCTCAGAGCTAAGGCTCGAGAAGGCCCTGCTACGAAGGTAAGGCTTTACTGCAGGGGGGCAGTTGTGCTGTTTATTCAAGAGAGTGTAGCAGCAGATTTGTGCCTTGCCAGTGGTACAGATATCATTTGGAAGGGACAGCTCTGGAAGGCAGGGGCTTTTAAAGAGAAGCTGAGTGGGTTGGAGTTGTTCAGCCTGAGGAAGAGAAGGCTCTGAGCAGACTTTATTCTTGCGACCTTGAAAGGGTGTTATAAGAAAGACAGTGAAAGACTTCTTAGAAGGACTTGTAGTGACAGGGCATGGGGTGATCGTTTTAAACTGAAACAGGGTATGTTTATGTGGAAGATAAGGAGGAAATATTTTATGATGAGAGTGGGGAGACACTAGCACAGGTTGCCCAGAGAAGTTGTGGATCTCCGTCACTGGAAATATTGAGGCTCGGGTTGGACAGGACACTGAGCAACCTGGTCTAGTGAAAGAAGGCCCTGCCCATGGCAGGGGTTTTGGACTCAATGACCTCTGAAGGTCCCTTCCAGCTCACACCATTCTGTGAAGTATGATTCTGATTCTATGACTGGCATTTCAGACTGTGGTGCTGAGCATGAACCTTCTGGCCAGTTTCATCACATTAGTTTCAGATTTAAGCAGCTGCCTTATAAAGTGAAAGTAATGAGAGTCAACATAACTCTGAACATTCCTAGAACAGCCCTTCTGTGAGCCTCAGGCAGAATTAGCATTCTGATTGAGAAAAGAACAGAAGCTCTGTGTCCATAGCTGAACTTCCTGGGCAGTTGTCTGTCTCCAACCCAAGAGTGGTACAAGATCTGGAGCTGCCTTTCCTAGTATGATCTGAGCAGCTGTAACGCCTTTTGACTGCACTAGTCTAACTTAGTTTGTGGTTCGAGGTAAAATATTCCCAGTCCATGGTTTGGAAGGATAACTAGTGCCTAGGGCACATATCCTGGAAATTGAGAATTTCGGCTTCAGGCTGCCTTCTGCAGCATCCTCTTACTCATACAGCATTTTCACGCTAGAAGAGACACTATAGAGAACCTGCTTTCTCCCAAAGGATCTGGCCTGAGACTCAACAGACAGTGTTGGCTCTGTCAGAGGTGCTCTGCAGCTTTCAGTGAGTCACAGAATCACAGAATTAACCAGGCTGGAAAAGACCTTTGAGACCATCAAATCCAACCTGTGGCCTAACACCACCTTATCAACTAAACCATGGCACTGAGTGCCACATCCAGGCTTTTCTGAAACATCTCCAGGGATGGTGACTCCACCATCTCTCTGGGCAGCCCATTCCAATACCCAATGACCATTTCTGCAAAGAAATTCTTCCTGATGTCCAAACCTCCCTTGGTGCAGCTTAAGGCTGTGCCCCCTTGTCCTATTGCTGGCTGCCTGTGAAGAAACTGACCCCCACCTCACTACATCCTTCTTTCAGGGAGTTGTGGAGAGTGATAAGGCCTCCCCTGAGCCTCCCCAGGCTAAACAACCCCAGCTCCCTCAGCTGCTCCTCACAGGATTTGTGTTCCAGGCCCTTCCCCAGCCTTGTTGCCCTTCTCTGGACATGCTCCAGCATCTCCACATCCTTCCTAAATTGAGGGGCCCAGAACTGAACACAGCAGTCGAGGTGCAGCCTCACCAGTGCTGAGTACAGGGGAAGAATCACTGCCCTGGTCCTGCAGGCCACACCATTCCTGATCCAGGCCAGGTGCCATTGGCTTTCTTGGCCACATGGGCACACTGCTGGCTCATGTTCAGTCAGCTATTGACCAGCACCCCCAGGTCCCTCTCTGCCCGGCCACTGTCCAGCCACTCTGTCCCCAGCCTGTAGCCCCACTGTAGGAGATTGTTGTGTCCAAAGTGCAGGACCCAGCACTTGGTCTTGTTGAACCTCACGTTGTTGGATTTGGCCCATCAATCCAGCCTGTCCTGGTCCCTCTGCAGAGCCCTCCTGCCCTCACCTAATGCTATGCATCAGTAATAGGCTTTGACTCCTCAGTGCTTGCCAGGCTATCTTGCCAACACCCCAGGGGATGCACTAGGATGGCTGAGTCTATATTCCTGAGCAAAGTCTCTAGACATGAGATTACTTTATAGAGGGAATGCTCAATCTCTAATTGAATTGGAAGCCCAGACAGAGGCACGATTTCAGGCATCTCCTATTGGATATCCCAAGTAAAGGCTGGTTGAATAGACTGACTATGGGCCACTCTCTGCAATATCCTGTAAGTTTAGATCCTTTTTTGAGGTGCCTGATACTCCCTTGCACCTAGAAGATGTTAGAAAATTCTCAGTGTGAGAGAATTCATGTATCTGTGTTTGCTTTGGGTTGTTTTCTGTGTGCTGAAGAAGAAATGGAATTTTCTGAGAGTAGGTAGCAGAATGTTGTTAAAGACTTGAAAAAATTCTTCCCATAGGATTTCGGCCTCTCTGTAAGGGGAGAAGGGAGATAAGAAGTTCAGAGACTGTAAAACACAGCCTGGTGACAGACTGGGCCTGCTCCAGGCCAATAATGCAAGGCTTAGGCCTTGCTGCCTGCTAAGATGGAAAAAGCTTAGCAGTGCATGTGCCCCCATTTTGCCAGTGAAATAATGGAATTAATCTTCCCATTTCAGCTGTGGATGGTGGCCATCTTGGTGTTACCTGCATATATTCAACTCACACAGTGTTTTTAAGGCTTCCAGACACCTCTGCATTGGCCCGGGCTTCACTTGCACATCCGAGCTGGATGGTGCACTGAGATGGATGATTTTAGGGATCAAAGAACTTATCTTGGCATGTGTAGACTAAACAAAGCCTCTTCTTTCCAGGTGGTGTTAGGAACTGAAAAATGAGTGTCCTCTGGGATAATAAGAACTTCTCCCAGGTATCTTTCCAGCTGTGGTAGGTTTGTTTATGAACACAAACATTTTCTGTCACTGCTGCTGTACCAGTGTCAATAAAATAGATATCTACAACTTCAGATGCTCCAAATGTGGATGTTTAAATGAGAATTATTTTGTTTCTAAGTCTAGTCAAAACTGTGGGTTTGTGTCTTACTTCTGTTATACCAGTTTGACCAATTTTATCCTGAATTTAAAACCCGGAGGTTTGACAGGCTTTCTCCTCACCTTCTAACGGAGGTACTCATCCTGACCTTGTTAGATGAAGCTGATAATAAAGTACTGTTTGAACAGATGTGCTATGTCAAACATGCACTGTGAACAAAATGACAGTGCTCATGCCTAGCTGCACTGCTGTGTCTCTGTGTGGGAGAACAAGACTGGTGCAGCCATCTGTGTGCATTGCCAAGGGAGTGTTTATAACCTTGTAGTCAAAGCACCCATCAGCAAGCTGGCCCACTTCTGAGCTACCCAGTGCTGCAGCTCTGAGCAGATGAGGACTTGAACCTGGGTGTCTCACGTACTTGTTCCCATGGAAATTGTTATCAAATGATCTGCAATGTGAGCAGCAAAGTCTGAGTAGCTGCCTGAAGCTCATGTTCCCAGTGGTACTGGGCACCTTAATTCTGCTTAGTGTTTCCCAAGGGGAAATATGTAGTCAGGTACTCTGTGGTGAATGTATGGTACAGTTGAAACTGCAGAATCTCAGGCACTGAGAAAACCCAGGAGACTGCTGAGGACACACACCTGGCAGTACAGGAAGGGCTGGTGAGATTTATTTGTGGAGACATCCCAGTACTCTGAGAAGTTGAATTAATTTGTGCACAGCACTAGGCACTGGGCAAAATGGGATGCTGACACTTTTGGGAAGTTCTAGGTGACTGCTTCATATCTCTGTGCCTAGGAAAGGTATATCCAAATGGATCTCGTTGCCTGTCTTCAGGACACAGCCATGCCAGTGCTCAGGAAGGAGTCTGACCTACTCCTGCTGTCAGTAACAGGGATGAGAGAGCAGAAACGCAAGATGTTCTGTCACCCCTGTATGAAAAACTGATGGGTGTCACCTCTCAGATTTCACCTACGAAGAGGTTAATAAAACTAGCAGATAGCTGTCTCTCCCATGACATCTTTGAAGGTTTCACCATGGCTCACTGCCAGACACCCATTTTTTTTTCATTCCTCCTCACCCAGTGCACTCATTCTCATTAGTAAAGGATGGCCTTATTGCCAGATTGAGCAGAGTTTGGGGTTACTGATTTCCCCTTTCACTTTGTTCTCCAGAGGTCTGTGAACTACTACCATAGTTACCAATGATTTTTTACATTTCCTTAAGAGTGTTAAATAATGATTATTATGCAATGGTCCAAGTTTCCCATTACTGCCAGAAAGCAGCCTCATGAAATACTGAATTGATGAGAGGCAAGATCTTCAGTTTGCCTGAGAAACCTGGAACTCTGATTAATCTTTTAAGACAGTATAGCCATTAGTTCCCCCAAAAACTGTCCCCACACATGATCCTTTCAAGACAGGCCTCCATCCACTGTTATGGGCCTGTGATTTGGAGGAATCAGAGTTGAATTTTAGTTTCTATATCCATTGGGACAGATCTGGATGTGCTGATCCTTTGCTTTCCCAAGGGATGACTTCTGTTTCAGCTGCTGTTGCCTGGAAGCAGCACATTCCCAGGAAACCGCCTGCACCTTGTTCTCAGCAGCTCATGACACAGTGCTGGGCTTCAGGATGCAATCCAAAGTCCTGCTTTGTTCCTAGGCCATATCACTGACCCTAGTCCACCATGTCAAATGACTGGTTACTTAGTGCAATACTCCATGAACCTGCAGAAAATCAGTTGCAATTTGTTTAGGAGTAGCTATGCAAAATCAACAGAAAATTACGGTTTCTCACACAAGTCTAGTAATCCTTACCAGACTGTCATTATTCATTCCAGAGTATCCAGGCATTAACACGGCATTGTCATGGAATTCCTCCAGCCCTCTTACCCGCTTTTGGTATAACATTTGCTGTTTGCTCTTGCCCCAGCTACAGTCCCTGGTTTTCTGAGACTCCTCCCCATCTGCTCAAGCACAGAGGGCAGAGCCCAGCAGCCCCTGAAAGGCTCTGCATGGATGTGGCTTTAGCAGGATAATCCCTACCTTCTCTGCACCAGCTCCTTTTTGCTGGCAGTGGAGTTCTCTCGCATTTCATAAAGTGGAATTCACTTTTGGTTTGTGTTGGCTCTGACTCAACAACAGGGTTGGCTGATTGGCGGGTGCCAGAGCCTGGCTTTCCCACCTGGCACCTGGAGTCCCCAGGTTGACTGTATCCAGGACTATGGTTCCTGTGCTGGCATAACACATGGAGGTCTGGCAAGTTTGGAGTGGAGGATCCTGAGAGTATGACGGCAGGTTTGGGCTCAGGGCCTGCTGGTAGCAATACAGCTCCATGGAAAGCCTGCAGTGCACTTTGAGTGCTGCCAATTGCATACGATAAGAAACAAGATTGAAAGAAATGCATGGCCGTGGTCACAAACCTTCACAACTCAAGTTACTGCAAAGAAGCTTGGCCTGTGCTGAGCCATGATTGTCCAGGTCAGCATGAGAGTGAGCACTGCAATGCTGGGGATCCTCAGAGAAGCACACAGCCCTGTCCAACATCCCCATCACAGAGCATTCCACACCACAGACCACATGCAGAGGCCCTGGTTAATAATCACCAGGCAAGGTGATGCACAGGAACCTGAACCACATCACACGGCACCAAATGGGGGGCTAAAGATTGACTTTATCACATGCCTGACCTTGAAGTGAGCAGCCAAGGGTGGGCTGTGCACAGTGCCCACACCCATTGTCACCCTGCTCTGACAGACACAGGGGATACCCAACAAGCATAGAGGTGCTGGCAAAGCCAGACTGAGGAGGGTAACTTATTAGGCTGCTGGAAAAATAACGACCATGAATGAGGAGCTGTCGCTCTTGTCTGCTGGCTGAACTTACAGAATCTGTGTCTGCAGCAGTGCTGGATATGCATGGGAATGGCTTAAAAGGCTGGGACTGTGCCAAGTGGCCTTCTTCCAGAGGCTAGCATGAGACTGACCCCCAAGAGCATGGGATTGCCTTTAGTAGCAGCACTTTATAAGCTACCCAATACACACTCAATCCCCTGACCACTTGCTAACACTGCTGCTGTGAATCAGTCCAACCAAATATGGAGTCACAAGGGAGACCTAATTGGCTGGTTGATCAAGCTGGAAAACTCTTCTGGGGAAGTGATTGTTTTTCCTCTGACAGCTTAATGTGCAACTTTTCTCAAAGCAATGTAAATTAAACATAAATAAATGAGACATAAAAAAGTGGAATGAAACAAATCTGTCTTAGTTTGAAAGACAGGTGTCTGCTAAAGAAGGTGGGAACCTCCCTTAGAATAGAGAATATGATCCCCCCCTTCCCTCTGAATTATTATAACTTTGAAATCAAGGACTTTCAGGCAAAGATATGGGAAAAGGAGTAACAGTTCTTTACCAGTATCTATAAGGAGGCAAACAAGCAACAGCAGCAGCAACAACAACCAAACGCAGAAACCCAAGGGCAGCTTCCTCTGGGCTGCCAGGCACCCTCCCTGTGCTGCAGTTCCGCTCACGGCCGGCAGGGGGCGCTGTTGGGCTCCCAGCCAGGCAGGGCAGGGGCGATGATTCCCCCGCGCCTGCAGGGGGCGCTGTGGTGGGAGCTCAGCTCCCTCACGGGGATCATGGCGGCTGGGCGGGATGGAGGGACAGGCTGCAGCAGGAAACCTCAGAGCAGCGAGCTGGACTCAGGGCTGGCTCACCCGGGCTGCCAAAGCAAAAGGTGGCAGAAACTCCGCAGCAGTGGCAGAAGCCACAGTGCGTCCCAGCAGGCGAGGGTGAGAGTCAGCGACAGCCGGGCTCCTCAGCAGTAGCTGCCACACCCAGTTGACGGGACACGCGCACTCTGGGAGAGGGGAAGAGGGTCGGGATCCCGTGGTTTCTCACACGAAAGCTCACCCAGCAAGGAAGAAAAAAGGCTGTGCAGAGCTGGGCTGCCACAGTTGAAGTGAAAAGGAGGCAGCAGATCCACCATCCCCCTCCAATGCCCCACAAGCAAGTGAAGCTATCAGCAGCCAAGTGCTCTCCTCCCTTCACCACACCTGGCCACACCTTTGTCTCTTAAGTACCCGGTTGTTAGGGTTGCCTAGCAACAGAATGGGGAAAAAATTGCCCCAACCTCCAACAAAATCCAGAAAAAGAAAGAGGATGTTAAAAGAATGGGAATAAGTTAGAGAGGGATTTTGTGATAGATGGAAAGAGGAAAAGGGGCCTCTCAAACATTTCCTGATACTGAACAACCACTCAGAAATGGAGATCTTCAGGTGGAAAGAGGTGAATACCCTCCTGGATGAAAAGGACTTGTGTTTCAATGCACGCTTTCAGCAAGTTGTTTGGAGCCTTACAATACCCTCTGGTATCTCTCTCACTCCTGTGGATGTGGTTTACAAAAAGCAGGAAGCCACATGTCCTGATCTCAGGGACAGATTCACACCCTCACGCAGGACCTGTCCTAAGCACAGCTGGGCACTGCTGATGCCACTAAGGGCTGGCCCTGCACCCCCAGAAAACTCATGGCTCCCTCTGCCCTCACCTCCCACGCTCCAAGGCCCCTCAGCGTTCACGAGAGCCATTGCTAGAGGAGGGCACAAGGCTTCAGAGGGCTTTGGAGGAGGCCCATGCCAGGAGGATCAGCCCATCATGTGTCTCCTTTCATCCTCAATGTCAAAAGCCCAAAATAGCCTCGCTCTCCCAAGACTTCTGTGCGGGGTCATGCCTGTTTGTGGGGATGATTGGCTTCCACTAATAGCGCCTGAAGACATTCCTGGGCGGGTAGGCCGCCTTCTATGTCGCAGTGCAACGTGCTGCCGTGGAGGAGCGGGACACATGTGCCGTGTCCCAAGACAGCAGCTGCTATTCTTACCCCACAGAGAGCTGCTGCAGCACAGCTCCATTACCAGCTCAAAGGTTAAACATCAGAATGAGGCCCAAGGGTGCTCCTCCTGCTCAGAGCCTGAAACCACAGTGTTCCCCTTTGGAGCCCACACAATGGCCCTGTGCCGGCCCAGCACCGGGGCTGTGGCCATTCCCTCCTGGAATGTGCTGTCCCACGGGCAACACGGCAGCTGCCAGGCACTTGCAGCACCCAGTCAGGGCTCCTTGGGGTAGATGGGGCATCCTCTCTCTTGTAAAACAACAAATTATTGCAATGTTTGTTGACCAAAAAAACCATCTCTTGCTTTGCAGATCAGCAAGAGGCCCCAGTCCATGAATCCCCTCACTGGTGAGCAAAGCAGAGGCAGGGCTTGCTCCAGGAACAACAGTGTTGCAGAAAGTCTTGTCCCCTCTCTCAGCCAAGTGGAGCAGGAGCAGCCTTTTGAACATGTTCAGATCAAATAGCGCTGGGGCCTAATGCATTAGGTGTCAGCAGCTGAACTTAGTATATTGTGATGATTGTTGCAGAAAAAAAGTGATAAGAGAGAGTGTGGAAGGGTAACCACAGAACTGAGGTTGGTTTGAAAGCATGCTGGGGAGTTCAGAAGGTGTCTGGGAGGAGGAAAGCAAGATAGATGTGTGCAAGGACAAGAAATAAGTGATAAGATGGTAGAGGATGTGGGGGTGGAAGAAATGACAACTTGCATCAGGTTTGGGGATGAAAGGTCAGGAGAAATCTGAGGGGAAACTGCTGGGAAACACTACAATGATAATCTGAAAATGACTAACTCATACCCTACCTCTGAAATGCTTTGTGCAGCTTAATTTTAGTTTTGAAGAAATAATTTGCTGTATTTATTCTGTTGTTTCATTACTACTGAGAAGGTCCATGGCTCATCACTCATGCCTAGGCTCAGTTGCTGAGCAGAGCTATGTGCGCTGCGGAGAACAAATCCTCAGGCAGCATTTCCCAAACCAGGGAACACAAGCTGTACTGGGAGGACAGAGTGAAAATCCAGACCTTCCTGGAAGGCTGAAGAATTCAGAGACTACTCCCAGCTGGAGTCTGGAAGCCCCTAACATGGCCAGACCTCAGCTCCCCAGGCAGGACAGGTACCTCGGGTTGGGGTCCAGCAGCCTCAGGAGCTGCTTTTCTTTCTGGCAGAGGATGAGTGGATGGGGCTGGTGCAGAGTGGTCCAAGTTTTGAGCTGCTGCTGTGGCCCACCCTACAGGGACTGGCTTGTCACTTTTTGTGAGCCTGCCCTGTGGCATATATTTTATGAAGAATCATCCAAGAAAAAAACCTGCACAACTGATTTGCCCTTCAGGAGCAGCAGGGACTTGTATTCTTCCCTTGGCCCCTCAGATGAATGCAGAGAGTAATTAAAGAAAAGTTTAGCCTCACCCACAAGGAAATCTGTCTGCCAATATAAAATAATGAAACTGTTGATAAACTTTCTAGAGATACAAAAGGAACTTTTCTGCAAGAAAAAGTTAGTTCAGCAATGCCACTAGAAAATTCTGCTATATATCCTGCTGGCAACTTCACTGCAGTGAGTGTCACTTAGAAAACTCTGTGGTAATCCACTGGGTTGTCTTAGCCTTGAAAAGTCTAATTTTTAAAGTGAGCAGATTTATAGACATTCCATACCAGTGTATTTCTATTTACAGCCTTGAAATCTGCCCAGAAGTGGGATCTGTGCATCTGTCCCGAAAGAGTGCCAACCAAGGAAGATACCACCTCATTGCTGTCTTTTTTAGGATACAGTTGCTGCTTGTGCTAATATTATGCACCTAATCCTAGTTCTCCTTCCCTCCCCCCTTTGCCACTTGCCATCTTTTGACTTTATCTTACCCGGAGGCGTCTTAGCCTGCCCACCCCACTCCCCTGCTCTGTAACAGGAGCTCCTCAGCTGCTGTGGTGGGTGACAGAAAGGACATCCTGAATGTCACCTCCTAGGCAAGCTCTTCCGCTGGTGTTTGCTGGGAACGTGAGGAGTCTGATTAACAGCACAACTGATACTCAGGGAAGATTTCTCATCCCCAAATGAAAGTTTGCTGCTTTACCTGTCTCCCCACTGCTCTGTTAGCTGGGCTGTGCCACTCTTGAGTCTCACCCACTGTCATTTTGGTGAAAGCCACTGAGAAGGATGTCCTTCTGAGAATGACTGTATAATAATCAGTTGTAAAAACCTTTTTTGCAGATTAAACAGTACTTCAACATTCTCAGTCCACAGTCTCTGAAAGGAAGAGCAGGATTAGGAGATAGGAAGGCTACCAGAACAGTGAAGTTACCTCCAAATGTCAAGTCAGTGCTCACTGGTAACCACAGAAGACAAAGAGTATCAGGAAGTATCAGGATCAACTGAGAACAAACAAGAAATCTTTGTACCAGGCCCACAAACTACCTCCTGTTTGTAGGTTTTGCCTGTACAATTTGGAAGGGTACAGAGAGAGCACAAAATTGGTGGATGAGAGAGACACTGGAGAGATGACACTGGACAGATGACACTGGACAGATGACACTGGAGAGTCAAGCTGTGGTCTTTCACTTTGGCAAAGGAACAACCAGGTAGGAAGATGGTTGCTTGCATAATATTATAAATAGTATGGACAAAGTGAAACTGGATTTTCAGCAAGTATCCAATGTGCAGGAGATAGTAATCACCTAATGGTCAGAGCAAAATGGCTTTGCCAGAGCTCTGCAAGGCAGGTTCAAGTTCAGAAGGGGATACTGGAGGTAAACAGTTTATCCCAGAAACCATAGCCACAGCTTTCCCCCATCTATGCCACCAGCTGTGAGCCTGGCCTTCCTACACTTACCTGTTCAAGCTCAGACACTTTCCTCCTCCCTCTGTGGGAACAGGCTGGTCTCAGTCCTTGGCACTGAAATTGCTGAAAAACCCCTTTCCTCATGTGCTATTTCTCAGATAACAGGGAGCAATGCAAAAGAGAAGCAACATCAGACTGTCTTTAATTAGGAAGCATCCTAGGGCTGTAACAACCATCTGTAATTAGTCAAAAAAAGAAAGCAAAACTGGTGCTTGTTCTGAGTAAGTAATGAGGCAGGATGTTTTTCCTCTGGATATTTTCAAGGAATATATGCTAACTCCTCTGAAAATAACAGATACAGCAGATTAAAAAAAAAAAAACTTTGAATTCCTTAACACCAGGTCACTATATACATGAGAGGAACCCAACTTCAGAAGCGTGCCCAAGCACAGCTGCTTGTCACCAAGTCTGTTCCCTCTGTGACACTGCATTAAGAGAAAGTTGATAACATATCAAACACTGACATGTATGTAAACAATGAACTGATGTATGTAGATTCTATGTTATGGAATATCTATGACAGTTTATCAGGGCCAGGACAGCAGTCACTCAGCAAGTTGATTCGGTTGAAGCAGGGCAGAGTAAACACCACTAGTGAGCTACCACCTGCAGGACTGACTTCCTTTCACCTTAGCTGTAATGTGTGCTCAGAGGAGCAGCACATCCATGCAGATCCTGCTCATTCCTGGTGCCTCCCATGGCCCTGTGCACATCTCAGTTCCTGGTCAGGGCATCAAGGACCCCGATCACCAGAGGAGGAGCTGCAGTGACCTGTCCTGGAGCACACAGGCACAGGAGACACTGCTGTCTGTGTAGGCACCTGAGCCTGCTCTCCAGGCTCTTGACCCACAGCAGGAGATTTCCTACTGGAGCAGAAGCTGAGCAGCTCTGAGCTCTCTCCAGCCTCCCAGGGCTCACTAGCAGGGTGTGCAAGAGGATTGCTGTTGAAGAGGATATCTGCTGTATCCCGTGACCAGTACAGGCTCCACGTGGGGGGACAAATAGGTCACTGAGACCTGAGAAGGCCAAAGGCTTCTTAGGCTTCATACAGAGATAGTAGGAATGTGCTTGTGCTTCTGTCTCCTATTACTAGCAAGGACACACAGAATACATTGCCATTTTCAGTCCAGTTTCCCATGTGTAAGTTACTTATTTTTTGGTCCAGTTGCATGACATTTTTCACCATCTTGAGGTGGTTTGTTCTCTAGAAGGCTTCACCACCTGGGTGGAATGTCATGCAGAAGGTAGGTATCTGGGGAGAGCGGGATGATGACAAATGTCTTGGGTGTGAGAGTCTGTGACTCTTCCTTCGAACTCACCCAGTACAGCCTTTCAGAGAGTCACACGGATCACAGAAGGGTTTGGGCTGAAGAGACTTTTAAAGCCCAATCCAATCTCCCTGACATGGGCAGGGATGTCAGGCAATCTTATTTCCTTCAATGTTATGTTATTGTCAGAAGTAACCCACAGAGGTGATGTTAGTCCTCTTCCCTGTACCATACACAAATAACTGTCTCAAGAAGGATCTATTTTCAGCATGACTGAATCCTTTCTCCTCCATGGGGAATGTGCACCTTGACAACACTGCATTTCTGTGCAGGACAGTCTGTATCCAGAGCAGGCTTCCAGCCTGCCTCTCCCCATTTATCTGTGCTGTAGTTTGCTGCTGGTCCCAGTGACGTTCACCCTCCAGTGATGGAAATAGAATTGACAGAATACTAATGGCTCTCAGGAAACATTGTTTTTTTTTTTTTTTTTTTTTTTTGCTTTGAGGGGCTTGCACTTTTTTCAGAAGATTCCTTCCTGGACAGACTTCTCCCTGCTGTGCCTGGACATAGAAAACATGGCAAAGTTTTCCCAGAAGTAATTTTTTGGGATCTACAGAGTTAAACTACAGAGAAATCTGGATCATCCATTTCAGATTAGAGACTGCTTCTTTGTAAGAAACCACTAGACCAGTGTCATATAAAAGGTGACAGAGATGAGCTGTATAAATTAAACCAAATCCAAAGCAGATGCTCAGTAGCTTAGACTGCTTTCCAGGGATGCTTATGTCAGCTGATCAAACATTTCACTTTTCATGAGCTTTATTTTATATGTTACAACACTGAATGCTGGGTTATTTGCCCAATCTTTTTTTTGCACTTGCTCCTGTCTCCTCTTCCAGCCTTCACAAAGAAAGTGTCTTTCCCCTGTAGACATTCACTGAGAGTTCACATACTACCTGAATTCACAACACATACTCTTACAGCTACCATTGCTTTTGCTCTAATTTCCATCAAAAAAGTATTTTAAAACAACGACTGAAAACACTCAAGGAGAAGTTCTTCTTTTCCGTCTTATTTAATAAATGCAAAAGATGAAAAAGAGAAACGGGTATGAATTTAGAGCTTTCAAGTGAAAGCAGTTGATGTTTTAACATTTTGTCTTCTTTTTGTGACTGAGTTTGTCTAATGCTGATTCTTCCAGAGGACATCTTAGAATAGCTTTGCTATTCAGTTTGAATGGCACTAACTATTTAATGCTGAATTCAGTCAGGCCCCAGCACCCTGGCTGGTCTACAATACCAGGGTGGTTTTTGCATTGCAGTACAACTGACAGACAGGTGAACAGACATAAATGCTGCTCCTGGGGAAGGTAATATGATTTAGTGTAAAGTATATAAGTTTTAGCTGAATTCAGTATGCAAATTATTCTTAGCATGGGGCCATATCTCCATATACACCATTCTGAAGAATTTTGTTAGCTTTCAGTAATTTTTCAATCCTCAAATGACTAATGCCAAGCACATTTGAGGAATTTCACTCAAGACACCAAGCAAAGCCAACATACCCATAATCACATTATATTGACGTTGGGATTTGTACTGGTACTGAGGTACTCATAAGAGATACTAAGAATGATACTTCTGATGGACACAGAAATTCCAGTTAGGCATCCACAGTAACAATAGTCTCTGAATTTCAGCCAGCATCTATATTCATACTCTGAATTTGTATATGACCACAGAAACCCTCAGCCAAAGTAGGGCCTCCTCCAACACTAGATGCAGGGTTAGGTGGCACCGTATATCCCTCAGCTCCTCTACATCCTGGGCAATCAGACAGCATTCCCAGTCTTGTAGGATGTGACCATCTTTAGTTTTCTGAGTTCCCTTGTGTGAAACATGTCCCATTCCTGGGAACACAAGGCTGCTTTCCTCCTGAGGTCACTGCAGCCATAGCATGCCTGGGCTATCAGAGCTCAGGGTCTGCAATCTCAGACCAGGTAGAATAGATTGGCAGAGTTTCTTCCCTGCAGACTCTGGGGACAGGCAACCTGCTCCTTCCCTTTTCAGGGAAATAGCTCAATAGCTGCCATTCCTTTGTGCCAAGGAATGTTCTGGTTCCTTCTGGTGATAGGAAAGCTGCTAGATTCACACTTTCATGGTAATGTTGCTTGTTCTCCTACTGAACAGGGTCACAAGCTCCCATCCCTCCGGCTTCAGGTTGCCTATTTCCATATAGCTGGTCTGGCATGATATTGAAAATAGTATCAGTGAGAGTGGGCCAGAACTGCTACCAGAACTGGATCCTGCCTGCTGCTGCTCTTACCATCCAGATTCTTCTCCAAGGTCAAACAGAGACTAGTTTCATGAACTGGATATTCCAGTATTTCAGATAGTGAAGGCCAAGTCTTTGAAATAAATGGCAATTGAACTTGATCTCTCAAGCAGCATATATATTCTTGTCTCTGTGGACATCCCATTGAACCTACAGGCATCTCATCCTGTTTGTATGCAAAGCATGGAGTGTAGTGGAGGAATGTAGAGGTACCTGTGCACCTGAATTGCTTTGCTTTAATGTCACAAAGAGTCTTTAGCTAGAAATCCACACGATTTACTTAACTAGCAATACAGAGAAACATGGCAGTAAGATTTGAGTCTCTGTGATTTTACAATTGCTGAGGCCCATTTAACATTAAGTATTTTCTCTGTTAAGGACAGCGTGAAGCTTGGTACTGGTGAGGTAAAACCCTGAGGTCAATCTGGGACCCAGTAATGCACAGCAAGTGCAAAGCCCTGAACCTGGAGAGGAACAGCCCCAGGCATGAGAATATGCTGGGTGCTGACCAGCTGAAAAGCAACTTTGCAAAAAAAGAACCTGGGTTAGGGTTAGGGTTCTGGGGGACATGAAGCTGAACACGAGCCAACAATGTGTCCTTTCTGTGAAGAAGGTGAATGGTATCTGCATTAGGAGGAATGTTGCAGCAGATAGAGGGACGTGATCCTTGCCCTTAATTCAGCTCTGGGGCCACATGTGGAGTGGTGTCCAGTGCTGAGCTCAACAGTACAAGAGAGATATAGAGCTACTAGAGAGCATCCAGAAAAGGGCCAGTAAGATGAATGAGAGACTGGAGCATCTCTCTCATAAGGGAAGGCTGGAAGAGCTGAGACTGTTCAGCCTGGAGAAGAGAATGATCAGGTGAATCTCATCCATGGATATAAATACCTGAAGGTGTACAGAGGATGGACCAGGCCCTTTTCAGTGGTGCTCAGTGAAAAGACACGAGGCAATGGGCAAAATCTGACACACAGGAGGTTCCCTGTGAAAATCTGGAAAGACTTTTTTCCTATAAGGTTGACTGAGCACAAGCACAAGTTTCCCAGAGCTATTGTGAAATCTCCATCCTCAGAGATATTCAAAAGCCATCTGGATTAAAGTACCTCTTTCATTGCTGTGTCCTGCTTCACAACCCTTTTCAGAGACTTCGACCACTTTCAAAAATGATTTTATGTTTCTACCACTGACCTATGGGGACGTACTGACACTAAATTCAATCCCCAAATCTCTGGTGAGTGTCAATACCTGGAGACACCTCAACTCCCTGGCTGCTTCCTGTTCAATCCAGACCTTCCCTTGGCTGCCTGCCCAGAGCTGCCTGGCCATGTGCCTCAGTCCTGCCTCTTGCACAGCTGGGTCCACATCCTGCACAGCACAGCAGCAAAAACCCACAAGAGCTCTCTGAGTAGAATGGTTTTGTTGTTGGCCACTGGAAAGGCAACGTCCCCAAAGTCAGGTGATCTGGCCTAGCACTCTCAGCTATAGAATCATGGAACCTTTTATGTTGGAAAAGACCTCCAAGATCATCAAGTCCAACCTGTGCCTGATCCCCACCTTGTCACCCAGACCAGAGCACTGAGTGCCACATCCAGTCATTGTTTGGACACTTCCAGGGATGGAGACTCCAAACCTCCCTGGGCAGCCACTTACCATGTTTGACCACTCCTTCAGTGAAGAAATTCCTCCTGATGTCCAACCTGAACCTCCCCTGGCCCAGACTGAGGCTGTTCCCTCTCCTCCTGTCCCTGTTCCCTGGGAGCAGAGCTCGACCCTCCCTGGCTGCTCCCTCCTGTTCAAGAGCTGTGCAGAGCCACAAGGTTCCCCCGAGCCTCCTTTTGTCGAGGCTGAGCCCTTTCCCAGCTGCCTCAGTTGCTCCTCACCAGACTTGTGCTCCAGCCCCTTCCCCAGCTCCGGTCCCTTCCCCAGACACATTGCAGCCCCTCTATATCTGTCTTGTTGTGAGGGGCCCAGAACTGGGCAGAAAATTCTTGGTTAGGCCAAGATTTGTGGCCTCACCACTGCCCAGCACAGAGGGACAGTCACTTCCCTGCTCTCATGGCCACATTACTTTTGGTATAGCCCAGGTGCCATTGGGCTATACCTGGGCTCATGTCCAGCCTCTGTCACCAGCACTTCCAGGGCCTTTTTCAGCTTTCAGCCACTCTGCCCCAGCCTGAAGCTGCAGGAGGTTGGTGTCACCCAAGGGCAGGACCTGGCACTTGGCCTTGTTGAACCTCACACCATTGGTCTCGGCCCATGGATCCAGCCTGTCTGGATCCTTCTACAGAGCCCTCCTGCTCTCCAGCAGATCAACACTCCCACTCAACTTAGTGTCATCAGCAAACTTGCTGAGGATGCTCTTGGTCCCCTTATCCAGATCATTAGTAAAAATATTAAACAGGACTGGGACCAACACAGAGCCCCAGGGACACGACTGGTGACTGGCCCCAGTCAGAGGTAACTCCATTCCCCATCATTCTCTGGGCCTGGCCATCAGCCAGTTTTTAACCCAGCAAAGAGTGCACCCATCAAAGCTGGGGGCTGCAGCTTCTCTGGGAGAGGCTGTGGGAAATGGTGTCCAAGGCTTTGCTGAAGTTCAGGTAGACACATCCACAGCCTTTCCCTCATACACCAGGTGGGTCACCTGGTCATAGGAGGAGATCAGGTTGTGCCTGCCTTTCCTAAACCTGTGTTGGCTGGGCCTGATCCCCTTGTTGGTGTTGCATGACAGCACTCAAGTTGATCTGTTTTATAACATTCTCTGGCACTGAGGTCAGGATAACAAGCCTGTAGTTCCCTGAATTCCCCTTCCAACCCTACTTGTGGATGGGCATCCCATTGTCCACCCTCCAGTTGTCTGGGATGTCTCTGGTGTAAGGCCCCAATCAACACATTCGACGACAATTTTAAAAGGGTTTACAATGGTTCATGTACTCTGAGTTGGATGCACAGGAGAAATACCAACAAGATATTCTCAAGAGGTCAAAACAACACAAAAGATTTTACTGGCAAACTCTGGAAAATCAAAGAAACTTTAACAAAAGGTTTAGTGCAACATTCAATTCAACATAAAACACTTCTCACAGCATTAACTTGGCTTATTCAACTTAGCAAATTTTAAGCTCATTCAATGTTACCAAAGAATATTCCAAGAAGAGGGAATTAGAAGAATAAAAAAGTCAGAAAGACAGAAAAGAAATAGAAAAGCACCCATATAGCTACCAACTCCAGGATTCCAATCCTGTTCAGACAGAACTTCCAAGCAAGCATAAGGCAGGATCTAGATAACACGACTGCCTCAGGTTCAGCCTTAAATACCACTTGGTCCTCTTGGACTTTTTCCCCAGGTGGGACTTGTGCTCATTTGGCCACTCAGGAGCTGGGTTAGGGGCTCCAGGGGCACATGTAGGGCATTGCCTCCAGTGTGCCCATGATTGACAGCTCTGCCAGGCTGGGATACTGGCACCCAGTGGGGTGGGGCATGGGGAAGGGCACTGCCTTGCCAGGGCAAGGCCTGACCTGCCCTTCTCCCACACACATGCATCCCAAAATGTCTCAAGACATCAATCTTTCCAGTCTCTCACACCTGGTTAGCCGGGACTGATGATAAATGTTGGAGAGTGGCTGGGCAAGTTATTCCGACAATTTGCTGAGTGGCCTCAGGTGAATCCTGTCTGGCCTCACAGACTTGTGAGTGTCTAAGCTCAGCAGGTCACTGATTCCTCCTGGATCGAAGAGAGTCTGTTCTGCTCCCCTCACTGACTAACAGCTTAAGGGGCTGGTTACCCTGAGGATAACCACTCTTTCTGTTGATGACTGAGGCAAAGAAGGCGTTAAGTGCTCGATCTAAATCTGACAGGATTTAAATCAGCTCACATGACGGTGCTGTATTGCTAAAACAAGACCAGTCTCTCTCCAGCACTACTAGCAAATCCCCTTCCCCCCTCTCCATCAGCATTGTACAGGCATGTCTGCCACCCCCAGTGCTCTGGTATACCCATGATGTTTTGGACTCTAAGTGTGTAAGATATTTGTGATGAAATTGAATTGCTGGACTGAGGATGTATCAGGTAGAGAGCATCTGGGGCTGCATGCTGACATGATGCATTTCTGCATATGTCCAATTATTTGTAAAGATACGACAGAATAGAGGATTTTTCTACTGTTTGTAGGTAGGTGTGCTGGTTTTAGCTGGAAGGTATTTCAGATCAGAGTTATCCTTCCTAGGGTTACAGGCATTGGTTAAGGAGAAGTTGCCAGCAGAAGCAAGGAGCATCTCTGGCACTAACCTGCAGATCAGGAGTCTGAACAGGTATAACTCCTCACAAGGCTCACAAGAACAGTTTTTAGAGAATCTCCCATTTATTTGCAATCTGAAGTGTGTACAAAAAGGCACACATGCTCATGCCTCTGTGTGTGTGTGTGTGTGTGTGTGCACACTCTTCCTGATACCCCCAAAGCTGCCTCACATCTGTCAGAGGCATCACCTTAAAAGCCCAGGTAGAACCCAGCCTCTCCCTGCTGCAGTGTTTGGCTGACCACCCTGTTGTGCCTGTCACCCTCCTCACCTCTTACACATCTGCACTTCTGCTTCAGGGCTTAATCAACAAAACTGTCAAAAGCTTTTAATAATGCTAATTTATCTTTAAACATCCTGTTTTATCTATTGTACTGCTGGGATAGCTGCAGCACAGACATACCAAGCAATCCATCCCAGGTCGTGCAGTGAGTCGGTGGGGAAGCCAGCAATAAAATCCATAAGTCCTGAATCCAAGTTCTTTAAGTGCTTTGACTAGTCCAGATTCTCTCCTTAACACCCTTGGAAGATTGTTTATAGGATATGTATTCATATAGCCACTAAGACATCAAAATTTTCTAATTATATCTAGTCATGTCAAATGACAATTATGCCCTTAGTTTGCCAGACAATGCTTTACCAAAGAGGGTTTGCCAAAATATTTTTGACCGAAGAAAGAGTAGGCATCTGTAGCATCTGCAGACGATCGTATAAAATGTCCCTGCAACACGTCTGCCCTGGCTCCACAGAAAGCTTCAAGGTAAGAGTATGGGGTCTGCAGTCTGGCAGGAAGGGATGGCAGCCTAAGGTGCCACAACATTCCTGCTGCCTCCGATGCTCATGTCCAGGAGGGGACTCCATTATAAATCTGTTTTCAAGGCACCTTGATTTCTGTGCAGCAGCAATTTGGGAACTGCCATTTCTGTTTTACAGTACTGACCAGCTGCCAGCCCTCAAGCCACACATCTGGTGTCACGAGAGGTAAGAATCTGATTTACTAATTCTTAGGGGGCAGAGACCTTTAGGGTGGGGCATCAGGAAGGCTCACTGCTTCACCCTATATGCAAACCTGGTGGGATTGCAGTAGAAAATGGTGGGGGTGCGCAAGGCTGCGTTTGAAGCCTCTGACCACTGATGGCAGAACCGAAAATCCCCATGGAGACATTCTTCACTTCTGCTTAACTGATGTTACATAAATTAAGGTGTGCTGCCTTCCCATCTTTGCTATGGCAGGAGAAGAATGGGACCAGATAAGCACAGTAGGAAAAAATGCAAAATCCTGCATTTTACCTAAGAATATATTAATTATGAAATCATCTAAACATACAGATTTTCTAACTACCTTTGTAAAGTGGCAGAATTCTCAACTTGGATACCCATTTTCTTACTCCAGACAATAAATATTTTTATTACCTAATGAATAAAGAGGGAATTAATTCTACTAATGTAGCTAGAGAATTTTCAAGTGTAGTTGGCTAAATTTAATTACCTACATGTTTAATGAATCATTTGAAGAAATAATTATTTTTTTTTTTTTTAAAATTTTGAGAACTCATGTGTTCCTAGATTTTTTCAATAAGTATTTATTTGGGATCTTAATATAGCCTTGGAAATTCCAATTTCAATGCTTGAATTTTATTTCACCTAAGTCAGAATTTAGGGCTGAAATTATTTAGATATTGTAGTGAAGGGTGAAAAATGCATGGAGCAAATTAAATTGTGGCAGAATATTAAAAAGTCACAAAGCCTGCACTTTTTTTTTTCAGTTGATAACTGCACTAGCAAAATTTATTAATAATCCACTACCTTTACATTACTATTTAATAGGTAAATGTCCCACACATTCATTGCTTTCCAAAACTGTAGCTCACCTACACTACAGTTTTTCAGTAGTTTTATTTCACTTTTCATCCTTCTAACAAATTCTTTTATTCCATTCCTAATAGTGATGTCTTAGTGAAACTAGTTCAACAAATTCACCCTTGTCTTACAGGCACAGTACTCTTAAAGCACCAAATCCACAGTTCTGCAAAGGTCATTACTGAATGTTTGAGGATCTAGACTACATCCATGAAAGCCTCTTATTTTCTAAGTTGACATGAAATTAAGTTTCTGGTTATTTCAAGTTAAAATACCCAGAGTATGAAGACACACCAAGGCACAGGATGTAAAATTTTCCCAAATAATCAGTACCATATAATTACTTTTCAGAGTTGTCTGCTGACATATCGTCAGTAAAGTGCAAACATGGCTTCTGG
>VZRN01001231.1:0-36835 GCA_013397935.1 Dasyornis broadbenti
TGGAAAAGAAACTATAACAGGAACTTTTCCCCACCTTACTTTACCTCTCACTCAAATATATGCCAAAACTCAATTTATATGCTGCACCTCTATAAAGACAAAGGCCCATTTTTTCTGCACACTAATCTCCCAAACTGTACCTCAGAGGCTGGAAAACAAAGATGATGCCCTAACTTTTGTTTGGTTTACTATATTGAAAAAAACAAACAGATGGTGCCCTAGGTGTAATTTACACTGAATGATGTGTAGTACTTTTCTTCCTTTACTGGGTATGCCAACATCTTTGGAACAAATCTAGAAAATATGGAAGTTCTAATGTGTGTAGGTGAGTTTAGTGCCATTATATAAAAAAGTTAACTAAGTTTGCATCAGGAAATTTATTTCTTGGCAGCTTCTCTGTTTTGAGGTAGAAAGTAAGTTGCTTGTGAAACCATCTATTCTTATACATCGTTGCATGGATTAATTTCTCAGTCCTTTTCTCTCTACAGCCAGTAATTGTTTTTAAATCTAAGAGGGCTGTGCTCTTGGATTACTTCTTTTATTTAAGTGGTGATAAACAAGTGGGAGTTGTCACTTGTCAGAGCTCAGTCATTAACAAAGATAAATAACAACCAAGAGAGATATTTTTTTAAATCTCAAACTTCTGGTTTGCATCAGAACTAATTATATCAACTTAGAGCCTGGCACAACTCACCATTATAATGGAAGGGAGATTTCAATGGAAAACCTGCAACTTTATAAAGAAGCTTGGCTTTAAATCACCCCCCAGTGAAACATCAGGGGATCAATTCTGCACAGCGCCCCAGTGTACTGCATTGTTGTGAACATCCTGCCGGCTACAATTCAGGTTTCCATTTAATTGTGCTCTTATTTAAAATTCTGCTGTCCCCATAGAAGAGCAAGAGAAACCCAATAGGCACTTTGTAAGGTTATGAACAATGAAAACTCCAGATAAATGTCAGAAAAAAAGATAGTAGGCCATAAATCATCACTTGATGGTATCAGATGAAATAACTTGTTCTTTCTCCCACCTCCCTGCGGCAAGCAACCATGTGTATGTTAAATGCTGAATTTACCGATTTACCTGATGCAACATCCCCACTGACACCAAGATACAAGGCCATTTCAAAAGTGATAGAGAATTTTTTTTTCACCTTAAAATTATTTTGATTTTTCCAGGGACAAGACATCTCAAGCAACAAATAAAAATAGGGCAGAGTGGCAGCAAAACTTAAAAATCCAGCCTCACAAGTGATTGCTTTGTGTCTGCCTTTGAAAAGGCTGTGAAGTAGACGTATTCATATTGCAAGAGGAAGACAATTTCTTTTCCACCGTCTCTTTAATAATCACGAATGCTAATGGCATATCCACAATATTGTCTTATCAAATTATGGTATCCCAGGCACTTGGACTGCCTGATGTGGTCTCTCTGTATCTAGATACATACAAAGCAGTGAAGAAAGAAAATCTTTCCAGCCTGAAACCAAAGGGAGAATCATTAACAAATGCTTCCAAATCAAAACAATTTTTCCTTTTGTCTCCACATTTTCTCCTTCATTTCATTCCACAGTGGCAGGGGGGAATGTTGTCATCTGGCATTGGTAGCAGCATCATATAAAATGTAATACCCAAAGGAAAAAAATGTTGGTTTTTTTTTTTTAATTGAGAAATAGAATCAGATTTTCAGAGGCAGAGAGCTAAATCGTGCCTGCCAAGGAGTGAATCCTTGCAGGCACATGCAGCCACAGCCACGCAGCACATACATGTGAAGTCCTGCCAAAGCTGGGCTGAGGAACTGCCATGCTCCTCCTTATTCCTCCCTTTATTTCTCCCCACAGAGCAGAAATACAGCCCTGGGGCCTCTTTCCCCCTCTGTGACTTCTGGCATCCTGTACAGAACACAGGATCTCGAAACAGGATGATGGCCACTAAGTCCTGTCTGGAAGCTGAAGAAAAAGAAAGCCTCCCAGAGGAGATATGCATCTGCAAAGGACCTCTTGCAGATGGGACAATCTTTGGCACCCCATTACCTCCACAGTTACACAGGTAAATCACTCGACTCAAGAGAGGCTTTTCACGGGAAAGAACCCACAATTCGGAGATGCACATGCATATTTGCACTCTGTGAATGTTTTGGTGCACCTTTTGATATCATTTGTGTTTGCAGCCTTCTATGAAGACTAGAAAACCCGGCTCCCTCTTGTTAATATTAAAAGACCTGTGTGTAAATAGCGCTGCTCTGCGTTTCTCCCAAGGGGAGCCCTGCACATGTCTGGGGGTGGAAGCGTGTCTCAGAGAGATCCCTCAGGGAGCACTGAGCACAGGGCATGCTGGCAGCAGATGCAGCAGCTTGCAAACAGCCTGGTGTGTCCATCCTCCTCCTCTGCACAAGCAATAGCTGGTGGCAAAAGCCAGCCCAGACAGCTGGAGGGGTTGGCCATATCGCAGTCCTCTGACTTGGGAACAATGGTGACCCACAGGGCTGAAACTCTGGGGACAATTTTCGTAGAAAGGGGTGTCCTGCAGCTTGAAAAAAAGCCAGTCACTCTGCTACTTCAAACTTTGTTCAAGACTTTCATTTTTGTAGGTTTTGAAGAGCATCCAAATAAGTTAAGGCCACAGATGGGATGAAGTGAACTTGATTTAAATTTGGATTTCACACTGCACATATGCATACACGTACAAGCACAGAGCACAGCAGCTTCTCTGATCTCAGAGACAGGTTTGAGCTGCTCGAGACAGAGGTCAGCCATGGCACTGCATCCCTAAATCATCACACCCCTATGAATTACAGCCACAGATACTGGGGGGATGGGAGACAGGGAGAAGGAAATCTCTTTACCTCTGCAAAAACAAGTTTTAATCAACCCACAGAAAATGCCTTCTCTTTCCCATCTGTCTCCTCATTACCTATGATAAATGGAAAGTAACACCTTCTCTCACATCCAGGTTTCTTCCCCTGATCTTCTGAGTGGCACCTTTCATATATGAGCAGACAAACACCAAGCCATTATTTCTCACCACAGCTCTGAGAGGCTTATGGCTTCTTTCCCTTCCCACAAAGGGGAAATGTCTGAATGCTCAGAAACTCCTTGAATTTTTCAGCAGCTTAAGTTTCTCCTTTACTCCTTTGCACTTCATCTGCAGAGAGGACCAGGAAATCACATTAAGTCTCTGATTTGCACTTACAGTACATATTCCCATTTTGTGGGACTTTGAAGGAGAGTTTCAAACTGGGAGTTTGTTCTTTCAGGTTACATCAGGTGAAACTGCCATTTACCTGATCCTTCATGGGCATTTAGGCATCTGGATCTCCCAGAAGGAAGGAACGGTGCTCTTGCACCTGACTTTGGAGGCCACAGATTTCAGTTTTTAAAATTATTTAAATGGGGATATTTAAATTTTTTTCTCCAGAGATCTGTATGATTTGGGAGAAATTGTATTTTATTCTGCCTTGTGCCTTCTCTATGTCACAACAAAGTGGCTTAGTGCAAGAGAGTTTTAAATCAGAACAGCAAGCTTAGGCACATGTCTTACACAGGTGTAAATGATGCTGAGACACAGAGGGGTTGTAAGGCAGGACAACCTTTGTACTTTTGTTTCATCACCTGTGAAATTTTGTGTGATTTGGTCTTCTTTGCATTTCTAAGGTAAACTCGATGATGACCATGAGAGGAGAAAGCAAGATAAGATACATCTGTTCTTCATATACGAAATAAAATGATAGCACTGGCAATTGTAACTGAAGATCCCTGAATACTTTATGTAAGAATGCAACTTCCATCTTAATGGTGGATTATATTCCTACTTAACCCATTGTATTTTTTATTTAAAACATCCTTCTCCAATGGTATTAAACACCACAGTCAAATATCTAAGAAGCTTCCCCTCAGTGGTGAAAAAAGAGGCTACGTGTGCAATTTAAATACATCTGTTAGCATGTGGTGATCACTGCTCACTTGAGAGGAAGAATACTGAATACCATAAGAAAGTCTTTCATTTATTGCATGCCTGGCGGTTAATAATTTCTTCTTCAACTGCGCTATTCATAAAATGTGTGGAAACTTTGTGTTATTTTTAATATAACTTCTCTTTTCCCTGTTCCTGGGTACTAAAAACAAACCAACCAAAAAAAAAAAAAAAATCTCCAACAACAAAACCAAACAACCCACACAAAACTTGTGGATTTCTAACACCAAAATAAATGTAGTACCTTTTATCTTTGACCTCCTTCAGCAGCAGGGTGTATTAACTACATGCAAACAGCACTAAACAAACAAGATAAGGCTGTTCATACAAGAAAAAAAACAAACCTCCAAATCAAAGAAACATCTGAAAAACGCAGGTATGTGTATGCCACAACTTCCTTTTGCAAAGGGCATAAACATAAGCTGCTTATCAAGTTTTCTGTGGTTGTGTACTGGGTCTTCATCTGCAGCAATTGGTTCTCATTGGGATGGATATTTGGACTAGCGTTCTGAAAATAAAACCATCAAATCTCCTAATCTCTGCAAACGCAGCAGAGACTTAGCAACTATGTCCTTAGCACTCGGAAAGAAACCTATTACTCCTCCAAAGTAAACAAGAGAAAATGTTTCCCAACCCTGCTAAATGCTGAAACTTCTCAACTATGTCAGTGTCCCAGTTAAAAACAAACAAAAGGGTTGCAATAGGCATTGGTGCTTTTCAGCCTCAAGTATGTACTCAGAAAGGTTCTCCTTGTGAGGTTAATGTCTAATGAATATTGCAGGAGAACTTGCTGGTTCTGGCTCCAAAATCTGGCTGCACAAAGCAATAAACACACAAAAAGGAGCCACAAGTGGACCTTTTATGCTGGAAAAGAGTTTAAGTGTGAAAACATTTCAGAGGCCAAGTTTGATTCCCAAGCACTTTAATTCATGTATTTATGTATTTATTTAGTTATCATGTTATATTTAAATGAGAGGGAGAAAAAAAAAGGTGAATTTCTGTTTCCTAGGTGTGTGGAAAGTCATATAAGGGATGACAAAAATCTGGAGCTGCATAATGCAGAACATGACAAGGGAAATAATGAATTGAAATGAAGCATTAGAGTAACAGATGCATCGTTCAGTCCAAAGCCATATGCACACAGAGCCTTGCTAGAGGGGGAAAGATGCCCTAGAAAGAGAAACCCTGGATTTTACTATAAACCATATGTGGGGTTGGAGGAGATATGAACAATTATGGGATAAAGGGAAGTTCATATTGAAATTACAAACAGAAAACACACACATAATTTACAGAAAATTGTATATGTAATCTATTCATTACACCACCACCATTTCTCTTGACTGGCCTTGTGTTAAACCTTCCAGTGAGTGCTATTTTCAAACACATGAAGGTCTCCTTGTCCTCACACAGACATTATCAGATAGGTGCTGAAGCACCAGGATGAATCAAAACCTCAGCCGTCCCTCTCATGCCACCCTCCAGTGCTTTCCCCTTGTCTCTCATCTGGGTAGTCTCCACCGCTGCCTCTGAGTGCAGTCCCCACATAACTACACTCCAGGCAAGGAATTCACGGTCTGTCAGTAGCTTAAGTGTGTGAGGAATATCAACAGCCATGACGTGCCACTTAAAACAGCGGGAAGACAGAGGCACTGGACAGAGTTGGTCTCACTCCACTGACTGTATTTCGCATGTGGGTGCCCAGCAAGGCTCTGGATATCAAACCCTGGACACACTTTGGATGGGTTTTTCCACCTCCCTCAACTTCCCGTGGTTCTTTAGCAGCAGAACTACTCAAAAAACTCTCTGACTTCTGATTACCATTATATTTTTTTTAAGGGAAGAAAGATTGTCTGAGTAAGAATAAAATTATCCTCTTGGATATCAGAGAAAGCAATCAAGTTCAGGTCCATGGCACACACAGGAAGACAGGAGATATTGGAACTGAAAAAGCAATTAGATCTACAGTGTTTCAGGATTTCTTTTCATGGTTCTTACCACAACACATGCATGATTTTTATGGAAAGCAGGTAACACTCATAAAAATATCTGTTTCACTAAAACTTGATTTCCTGCAAAGATTTTCCTAACTGCAAATTTTCAACCAGTTCCAGACATAATCGTTCGCAAATGGCATCAAAACTGTTGATTTTATTTAAAACAAACAAAGAAAGAAACAAACAAAAATCGTTTCCCTTACTGAATCATAAAATGCTTCTGAATGTTTAAATTGAGTATGTCACAGTTAAGAACTAAAAATTATCTAAAAAAAAGCTCAAAAATCTGACTGAACCAGAAAATGACTATGATTTGTTAAGTGATCAGGCTGTTAATTCTTCTAGATCTGAAATTGTTGTTATTAGAAGGGGATTCTAATTAAAGGAAATCTGGACTGTCTCTAACCACAGCAGCGTGATCACAAGATCAGGGAGCTGTTCCTCGCTTATGTGTGCATGCACAAAACACTGATGACACGCTCAGTGCCACAGACAGTCAGAATACCCATCTCTGGATGAAATGTTTAGGGAGAAGACTTCAAGCACAGGGGCTGTGTTTTCATTAGCAAGGAAAGTTACGTGTTTATACAACTCAGCATTGGCTATAACAGGGTCTCTGCCACTGGTGATTTTTAAAGTAAGAGTGAATTTTGTGGTCTTTGCAAGATAACTCTGGTTCCTTTTCATACCAGTTTTCACAATTGTGTATGATATCCTGAAGTACTTTTAATTCCAATAATGTCTTCCTATACATGGCTGAGAAAATGTTCTTGCTGAAGTCAAAGCATGGCTCCAGTCGTGATCCATAAATTTATGACAACACTACCAATGTTTCCAAAGGACAAATTCCCACAAACCTGGAACTCGTGTCCTTCTGCCTAACAAGGTATTGCTTGCAGAACTGTAAGAAGAGAGACGAAAAGAAGGAATTCATGGAAATAAATACACTCAGCCCCCAGTGCAGATTTTTGGTAACACCCAGAAAAAGAGACCTCAGGCTTGTATGAGTGGTAGAAACTGAAAGACGCTCCTGGCACCTGGCATGGAAAAGATACTGAGAGGGGGGACACAGGATGAAAGAAGGAACACAAGGAGAGGGAAAGAGATCGAAGTTCCTCATGTTCAGGTCATGTCTCACCAGGAAGCACCAGGCACAGCTAAGACTCACCTTGCAAGTCACAACGTGGCTCTATTCCTCCCTGGAGGAAATTCAAGTTCTACAGTCTTTCCCCTCTGATTCTCACTGTGCAACAGCACATCTCTCACAGCTGAGACTCTGGGCTCATTTTTAACACGTCCCAGACATTTAGTGGATAACCTTAAAGATAAGGAGGTCAGTGAACTCTCTAATGAGTTTCAACATTTTTATAAATCTATTTAGCACCTAATAATTTTTTACAGCCTTCAATGGCACTTTTGCATCTGGTTGTAACTTTGACGAAGGTCCAGCCTTCATCCATATGTTAAGATAGAAACAGAATTTAAATTGAAGATTCGTAATTTGAACTTGACATCGCAGATATTTAGTGACTAAGAAAAGGAAATGCCCATATGCTCTTTCCAGTTCGTGACATAATTTCCTTCTGCACAGGCTTACTTTGGAGCAACATTTCAAAATAAATTCAGTAATAGCAATAACGTTTTGCATTGTTATAGCACTTGCCACAAGCAAGTTAAATAACCACTGTTCTTCAAACACTTTCACCACCACCCTGGATTTAGGATATTACAGGCTGGTGAGAGATATTAACTAACACATCTCAAACCATTCTTGACATCTGTTGCTGAAGCAGGAATAGACAGTGAGTCTCCTGGGTATTTACCCATTCATTTCACCACAAAACGATCATTTCTGTCTACGATATGAGTTCTTCAGTCAAGAGATTTCAATTACACAGCCCCTGCACACAATTCACATTTACCCTTGGATTTAAAAAAAAAAAAAAAAAAACCTTGATTGAAGGAAGGACCAACATCCTTTTTCTTTTTTTTCTTTTTTTTTTTTTTTAAATTGGAATTTAAACTAATGATCTTAGGCAGACTTTACAGTGCAAAACAAAGGTTGGCAGCTCACATTTGGAAATACTCTGACAGCATTAGCTTGCCCCAGTGTCCCAGAAACTAGGAAGATTTGTTCAGGGCAGCTGAGAAAAAGGTGCCCATTGAGGAGCACAAGAACACCCAATCAGTTGTGATCTCCATCCTCATCTAAGAGGAATCCTCACAATATAAACATTCAAAGTATCTCCAGCTTAAATGGGAAAGTATAAGCCCCTTCAAGATAAATGCTGGATAGAACAAAGTACTACAAAGCTTTTAATTTATAGTTTTTCTCCATTATGTTGGTGACATATGGGGCCGCTTGGTTCATAGCAAGGTGAGACCCTGGACCACATTCTCACCATTAAATAATCACTTTGCTACTGTCCTCAACAGCAGTAGGACTGTTCCCTTAAGTTTCAGTGCTGAGAGATAATGAGGGCCTTTCTTCTCCATTGAAAATGGGGATTAAACACATATTTATAGAAACATGGTTTTCACATGCTGTGCTGGCTCAGTGCCAAGATGCTCTGCATGCTGCAGGCTGATGCCATATTCTCAACCTGACAAAACACAGTACCGTGATCAGAAACAGATTTTGCACTATGATTTTCATCTAAGTGAAGCCAGTGCCTATTGCCTGAGATGCAGTAGAGCTAATATTGCTGCCAAAATTATCTGACTACTGTCAGAATTGCACATCTTTCAGCAGACATCTTGAAGTAGATGTTTTACCTGGTACCATTTTTCCAAGCTTTTCAAAATGACATGAACATTTTATAACAAGCTTTTATAGAGCAAGTCTCTTTTTTTTTCTTTCCCTCCCTTACAAAGACACACATTAGAGGTTGAAGGTCAGGGACTTACCAGGAAGATTTGTGGAAACTGAAGGAAATAAAATTAATCGCCCAAAAATAAGCCCAGTACAGTCCAACTTGCAAAGAGAAACAGAAGTTTACATGGTTTTGTCAACAGCCTTTGGGTTCCCCAGAAAGCGAAACTGCAGCAACATTTCTATACACGATTAAAAATTGTATTTTTAACTACTTCAATGTCTCTCTTGGAAATGGGTCATAGTTCATACCAATAAATTGGTATTTTTTTTCCCATAAGAAAGACCAATTTGATTATTTAGATATTGTATAGCACATTCCTGCTGTCCCTGTTTACCAAAGAAAATATATCCTTTCCCCACTCTCTTTACCTCCAAAATTGTTTTGCCGTTGTGTCTTTCGGGTGAAAGGGACAGAGGATTCTTCCATTCTATATCCTATGAGACTTCTGTGTTGAACAGTGTTTGGAGCTGACTTCTATTTTATCAGCAGGCAATAAAGAGCTGTTGTGCTATTCTACTTCTTACTCCTCGCCCTCAATTTTCACACTCACTGAAACGAGTTCAGCGACCATCTGTAATTCCACTTCTAGCAAGTTGAATGTCAGAATTCCTGGGGTTTTTTCCAATGCTAGAGAGCCCTAGGGAAGCGACCATTAGCTTATTCAAATGTCAAGGGATGTGACATTTTCTACCATCGATACATCACCTTTCAACATAGGAAACTTTAAAAGTCCTCATGTCTCCAAAGCAGAGAGAGCATAAAAGTAGCCTCTAATATTTTGTCTCTCCCAGAGGAAATGCATTCTTATACACAGGTTCAAGGAAGAACTGAGAAGACAAAACTTCCTTCAACTCTGTCCATGCTAGGAAAAAAGCTTATGCTTTGAAATATGACAGCAAATACATTGTAAAGGCATCATGGGGACAGAGTAAAGGTGAGATACATCTGTATTTTGCTGGTCCAAGTAACTGCAATGTTCTTTGGCCCTCCACTTATGTGATTTGGAATAACCCAAAACATCCTAAGAAACTGACCTACCTCATTGCTGATGGCAGCAGAAGCGTAACATGGCTGTTTATAAGTCAGGCACACAAATTGCTGGGCTCTTGATCCAGTCAGTGATGTGGCTCTCTCTACAGCTGCATACTAGAAAATGATATTACTATGGGTCACACTGAGGGTTCTGGAGAGTAAAGGATTTTTCACTGCTTATAGCATGCTGTGCTGCTTTCTGGACACATGCATAAAAAGGAAATAACAGAAAACAAATAAGGTTGCATGGTTAGTGCTCTGGGACTGCCAACTGTTGCTGTTTTATTGAGGCCTGAGAAATTTACTGATTTACTTAAAGTTGCAGCTCCTTGGGTCTGGTGTCTATACGTCAGATTTATTTTCATTTTTCAAGAACAATCCTATTTTTTCATGGCTGAAGAAGAAATTCTGAAGCTTGAAAAAGATGAAGACAAATAAAAAAGGAAGCCAAGAATAAAGTAGGAGGTGGGAGAAAGAACTGGGTTTTCAACTATTTGATAGTCTCCTGCAGTTATCTCATGCATTTGGAAGGTGTCTGTGAATCCTGGATTTTGAACGTCCAGAATGTGCAGCACGGAGGTGGGAGAATAGTACAAAACAGCCCGAGATACAAATACTCCAAAGAGATCAGATGTGTTTGGGAAAGAACAAGCCAAAGAATCCTCCCATTTTCATGTCTCCCCCCTACCATTAAACTAGACATTTTTCTAGATACTGGCATACCTAAAATGGGCAGGAATATGTCAGTTTGCAGGGACTGATCCCCAAATCAAAGGACTGGCTGCTCTGGAAAAGTGATTGCAGCTGCAACCTCACTTGTGTTGGCCATAGCATGTGCTGCAAGGCATACTGACTCCATAGATAACGAGCATCTTTGCCAATGATGCTTCCTCGCTGCCATAAAAATCTGCCTGGAGGGAATGCTGCAGAAGATGGTCCACTTCAACCAACAGGACCTCTAATCCTCACAGCGTTACAAGTCCACAGTCAAACCCCCATCTGCCAAATGAGGATGATTTGCTCACAAGCAGAACAAGAAAACATGGAAATGGGTATGAAAGAGAGTGTGTGTTGAGTCAAAATTTAGTGGGCCCAGGCTGGGTGGGGAACATGAGAATTTTTAGGGAAAGATTACAGTATTCTGGCTTTGGAATGTATGAGACATTTTGCATGGAGCACCTTCTTCAATGAATAGCATATATATAACACTGAAGAAATTCCACTGAAGTGATGATATTGAACTTCCCCCTATAAATCAATGGGACTAAGAGAAATTTAGTGATGCACAGATGCTGTGCAACATTCCCAAGGCAGAGAACTGGGACTAATATAGGAGTTAACATATGAGATGTCTAATTGCAAGGTTTCTTCTATTTGCTTCTTTGTGGGATCATGGGCAAGATTAATCAGGCTGGACTTCACTTTTACTATATCTAAGAAGAGATTTCACCTTATTTTTTTTTTTTATTATTATTTCCTTCCTGATATTCTCTGTAACGGGGATTCTTTCTTCTTCCACACTAGAAAACTGGGACTACATTTTTCTTTCATTACATATTACTTTTGTGGTAAAAGAAGAATAAAGACAAAGCAACACTTTGCAGGCACACAGACGGTAAGGATGTTTTTGATGGCATGTTGTCTCTCACAAACAAATTGCTGCTGACTTACTCTACCGTTTCCTATACTCATATGCTGCATATACAGAGTCTTGTTTGCAAATTTCCACTTTCACTGCTCAGACAAAAACACTGGAAAATGTACCACTGGGTTATGAACCAGTCAGTTTGAAGAAAATGTGCTGGCTGGCTCTTTCTGTCACAGTGTCTGTCATAGGCATATTACATGCTTCCAGCCAAAAAAAAAAAAAAAGAGAAAAAAAGGAATAAATACTTCAGCCTATTAAAACAATGTGAGTGCTTTTGCCATGATATAATTAGCCTCTGGAAATGTGTCAAATTAGCAGTTTCTGTTTTGTTTTCCTTTTCATTTATGTACCTGTAATATATGGTCAACAGCACAAGGGATACATAGTTAAAAGGTAATCTTAGGGCACAGATCACTTGAACGTTTTAGGTAACTGGAAAATACACTTTTGAAAAATACACTTTGTATACAGGGGAGAAAAAAAGTGTATTTGCCAGGGAATATGAAGATCCTACATCTGTACAGAAAACAGAATGCTTGAACCCAAGGTGAGCTAATAGAGCTGAAATCATCAGGTCATCTGAGATTTCAGCCTGCAGAGAGCATGTGGGAAGATTTCTAAGAAAAGCAAGTGAGAAAACAGGATATTTCGTGATACTGCTTTGCCAAAGTTACTGAAGGTGCAATGACCATGTGGGCATGGCTGCCAACCTCCTCTGAAGTACAAGTGTCTTGTGTTCAGCAGGGTAGCTCAGGGTTCACGTCCTGATAGCAGCCTTCCAAGGTTTCACTTTACCTGCACTAAAATCCACAGTGGTAACCTAGGTTAGATCACAGGGAGATTGGGTATTGCACGCACAGACGTTTGGTGTTGTACCTCAGGAGAGATCTTAATGCTGCCAGCACAACTGTGCCAACAGGACAACAGTGCCATCAAATGCCAAGAAGGTCACAGAAAGTTAAGGTAATCAGCATTTCAAAAGACTGGGCACCAGCTGATCAACAACATGCTGGTTCTAGAGAAAGATTTTCTTCCCACTGAATTAATAAATGCCTAAGCAGGATTCTGCAATCATTTGTTATCTATGCATGGCAAGTGCAAATATATATTTACAAGCACTCATGGTGGTTCTCAAACTTTCTGAACCAAAAGAATTTTGAAACCATTGCAGGTGATCATATACCACTATCCAGCTTTTGACTGTGTTAGTTTTATTAAATCCTGCTCAGAATCATGGCCCAAGCTGTCAGTGTGCCATTTCCCTTGGGTCACCACAGTACAGTTTTGGAATCATTAAATCAACACAAAACCTGCAGTTTCAGTGCTGAGCATGGATTCTGAAACTGAGACTGGAAGTCAGTAACATGAACATAACATCTCCGTGCCCCTCTATCTGTAAGTCATGAGTGGTGCTTCAAAATTGCTGTGCATTATCCCAGTTCTCCCACTCTGCTGTCAGTAAAACATGGTTAGATGTGCCTTCGCTCTAATGATGAGCCTCTCACCATAATGATACATGGTGAATTAAGAGATTAGCTGAATGTCTCGCCTGTGTGGTGACAAGCATGACAAACGCAAAATTTCAAAATTAAACACCAATGGACAGAACAGCAGGAAAGGAAAAGCCAGAACCACCATTTCACCATTCCACTGAGGAATGGCCAGTCCTGTGTTATGGGTGCACCCTGACACAGCCTCCATGTGCCACCATGCAGTTCTGTCTGTCCCTTTCTTGTGGTTCAGTTTTCATCTCTCCCATCACTTCAGGCTGTTCCTCCTGAATCCCTTCGTCTCAGCAAGTAGGAGCAATTTCACAGAGGCTGTTTGGCCACTTGAAGTGGAACAGGCATGTGGCTGTGCTGCCTCCTTCCTCAGAGGGATGGAGGGCTTAGAACACCTCTACCTGTGGGTACGGTGCTGTGAAACTCCATGCACTCTCTTCCAGGGGGTCAGACTGCAGCACCCAAAGGGCTTGTCCAGTCTTGGAGCCTAAACATTTTCAGCTTCAATCTGGTACGTGGCTGCAAGGTGGTGGAGGTTATGCATTGAGAAGGTATCTTTATTGATTGAGAAAGTACAAGGAGATATTATAGAACAAGTAAACAAGGCTTCAAAGCCAGGGACATGTAAAATATTTTATAATTAATAAATGACCACAACAATTACAGCCATCTAGTGGGCGTATGTATTAAACAATGAGCTGTCAACAAAGTGGTGTCCCTTGTATTATTGGAAAACGTGCCTCTTTCAAGCTCTGATCTATGTTCCTAATTAAACCAGCCCCCACAGGCACCTAGGAACACAACACTCTACAGAATAAGGGCTGAGCTGCAAAACTGGGATTCTTTTGCCAACCCCACTTAAGGTTAAAATTGTCTGCATCAAAAGATTTGGTGTATCTCTGCTAATAGTGTAAGCATGGGCTGCAATTCCAATAATCCTTCAACAGTTAAGTGCAGGAAAAAGAAAAAAAAAAAAAAAAGCTCTACTTCTGCATGAACACTTTGCCTTGAATTTCATCAGCAGGGGATGCATGTATTATTCAATCATACACCTACCACTACTATGAAGTTGCTCTTAATTATACTCTAAGTGGAACCTCTCAGGTAATCAGAATTCAGGGCTAATGCACAGCTATTCCCCCATCAATTTATAATAGACACAATTAATCCAATTTAGAATTTCAAGTTTTAGTGATTATTAAATGCAAACAAGTGTTCATTTTTTTTTTTTTTGCTTGGGGGTGGCCATTTTTTAAAATGCATCTCTTTTTATGCCTTAGAAATGTATAAAGTAACAATCACCACAAAAGCAGTTAGAGCATTAGCATTAAGGAGTCATGACAGAGCGAGAACTTCGGTGTGCTTGGACTAAACCCCGTGGGAATTCACTTTGTCCACCCTCCCTCTAAATGTCTGGGCAGTCCCTTTCAGTTACTTTGTGCCTCTATTGCTCTTCTGGTTTTGCCTTGGGAGCTATCTACAGCACAACACTGATAGTAAACTGGCAGGAATGATCCAGTCAGAGAGCCTCTGCTACTGACCAGCATCGTGGTATCTTTTTTGTTTCTTGATTCCTACTAAACAGGAAAGATCAAGTCATATGCTTATCAAATTCCTTAAAGCGAGGAACCATATGTCACTCTTAGCAGCAAATCAAAGCTTGTAGCTTATGGAAATATGGTTCCCAGGAGGAAAAGAAAAAAAAAAAAAAAAGGCAAAGCAAAAGTGTGTTTAGAACCAGAATAAAAAAATCTAAAAATCCTTCCATGACTGAGAAGGCATGGAAGAAAGAATTGCAAAAAAATGTATCTCTTTATCTCTTTTCCCTCCTAAGTTTAAAATATATCTGACCTATAAAATTTTAATGTTAAGTTTCAGATTTACTGAAGTGTAATTATATATTATACTACATACCAACACAACACATTAATTCAAGGGTTTTGAACGTCTTTAGAAACATGGATTAAATCTCCTTAACTGTTTGTGTTTCATGCTTACTGTATATTTATAGAGGGTGCATCTATCAGGACATTTATTTCCTTCCCGTAGGACCTGAATGTAAAAGCAATCCTTAAAAACACAAAGGGAAAGAAATTAACCCCTTTCCNTTTTTTCCCAGGCAAGCAGAAGGAATAGCTGGGAAGTAAGGAAAGACAGAATTCACAATTGTTCTGAGGAGTCTCAGCACTCTGTATTTTTAGTCATCTCTGGCTGTCACAACTGTGAAGAAAATCCAAGCTGAGCTTCACTGGAGCAACGGCGTGGGCTTGGAACAGCAGAGCAGCCTGAAACAATTGCTCCAAGAAATATAAACTGCTGCACTCCTCACATCCAAGATGCTAACTCAGATGCTCATATGCTAACACAGTTAACTGTTTCATGGCCCATCAGAGCGCAGCAGAAAGTCTATGAAGCTCTGCACAGTTTGCGCAAAAGCGTCGGTTTTCAGCATGCCCAGGAGCCTTCCAAAGGAGCAGCTGGTGTGGATTTCCAGTACATATGCTGCTCATGAACCAGGCCCACCCATCCACTCCCATGTTTTGCCACGGGACAGTGCTGGGTTGGGTGGAAATGCCATCTGAGCCCTTCCCAGATGCAAAAGTAGCTCAGATACATCGGTACGGTAATTCAGCAAGAAGATCTGCTCTGCACTCAGCAGCCCAAAGCACTTGGGTCCAAAGCTGCCAGTGGGGACTCTACTGCTTCCAGTATCCAAAGCATGGACAGGGCCAGTCCACTGTGCAGCTGTGTGCCCTGGGAAGCGGCCCTGGTGTACTTTCTGAGTCTCCACAAGGCCAATCTCCTTCCACCAGCATGGGAAGAGGGTCCACCAGGTGGCACAATGCTGTAGTAACTTCAAGGATTAGGAAAACAACAAGTGATCTCCAGTCATTACATTCCAAGCTTCATTTCTTTATTAGGACACATTAATTTGTTCCTTTATTTGTGAAGCTTGCCATTAAACATTTCCAACACGAGCTATAGAAACCTCATCATCCTACCAGAAACAGGCAAAATATGAACCTATGAAGTTAAAGAATAAAAATACAATTAGGCACACATTTTTAAAGCACTGAAAGTGCTTAGTATCCTGAACAAACTACAAAAGGATGTGGCGAACTCCCCACCATTTGGGGCCTTTGGAGCAGGACTCTACGCCTTTCCTGAATCTGTGCCTCAGACAAACGCAGGTTTTGGGCTTCATGCAGGGTAACTGAATGAAATTAAATACCCTGTTATGTACAGGAAGTTCAGTGATTTAATGGTCCCACTTTGCCTTCAACTTCCTGTATTCAGTTGCTCTTAACTAAGGCCTTTCTAAGGGCCAATGTTGCGTTGAAAAGTCTCCTATTCTTTTATACATTTCTGAATCTGTATGTGGGTGTCACGTCTATAGGAACTCATCTTCCCTGTTGCATTGTGTCACTCACGTCATGCAGCCTTTCCAATGTAAAAGAGAGCAACACAAAATGTGAATTATTTTTTATGCCAGCTCCATGGCCTTGGGTTGATCCTGGAGCACACATCCAGCAAAGCACAAGATTAACCATATTTCCTGGAGAAGCAGAAGGTACCCACGTTATAGAGACTCCTTCATGCATTAGATGCTCTATTTTTAAGCTCCTCTGCTGCAATGAGCCCAAGGCTGAGGGACAAGTCTGAGGACTTCCTTGACTTTTGACAATGACATTGCACCACAGTGATGTTTCTCCAGTGCAAGGAATGACACAGCTCTAGGTTGCAAATTTGACTTTAGGGCATGTAGGACCAGCACAGCTGCAGCCATATTGAAAACACAAAGTCTTCCCGGTCAAAGCTTTTTTCAAAAAAACTGAAATGGTAAAATCAGCCAATTGAGCTCTGTTTTAATGTAGATGTGTTTCATCCACGCAGTTCTATTCTTGGACCTTTTTCTGCTACTTCCAGACTTTCTCACCCTTTTTGGACCCGCCATCTTGTATTTCTCAGATCTTCTTGTTGTTTTTTGGCCCTGCTACCCAGATGTGATTATTTTCCCAGCCATGTTCAAGTCCAAATCTTTCCCCAATCTTTTGCAAAAACCTGATTTTTCCTTGCCTGCTGACAGAACTGCCTTGATCCAAGCTGCTTGACCAGTCAGAGGAAATTTTCATTGCATGTACCTGAATCAATTTAACTTTTGACCACTCAGCCTGGCCAAACTACCCAGTGGCTCTTACAGACAGACAGACAGACAGACAGACAGACAGACAGACAGACAGACAGACAGACAGACAGAAGTTAGGGCCACATTTGGCCCATAACAACAAACCTCACAGACTGAACTTGAAGCAGACACAAAAGCAGAGCAGGCATTCATGTATCTACAGTTGGGGCTTCTGAGGTATTTTTCGGGCATCTCTTGATGAAGTGGGAGCCAATTTCTTTTTGTCGCATTGGAATGATATGGTTGTGATGGCAGAACCCAAATCTCACAGAAAGTGGCTGTCAGAGAGACGAGGTAACTTAGAAAAATTACTCCAAATGCTTTATTTGTCATCTATTCTTTTCAAAGAAAAGACAAGGTTAAATTGAGAAATTACTTTAAGGGGATAATAGAAATTGTAAGAAATAAGGCTGGAAAAGGATCTCAAGTGCCATTTTCAACCACTTTCACAATTTGTGACAAACAGCAGGACAGTGGCCATCTTCAAAACTTTTTTAAGAATAAGACAAAACTCTGCAGGTCTTGAATCCTCCTCACCTTTTATGTACGGGGCTGTATGAGGCATGTCAGACTGACCTTGAGTGTTGATCACTTCAGCTCCAAAATAAATCGGCTTTGCACGTAAATTTTAAGGAGAATGTGACATAAACACTTCGAGTTAGTCATAAACACTTTTAGAGTTTATGTACAGGCATTTGTAGTTTATGTACCTACATGCATTTCAAACTAGCTCTGTATCTATGTATCTCTGTAGCTATGTATAACATACATATTGTTTAATCTAGCCCATCTTTTTCTCAAGTGATTTTCAAAAAAAAAAAAAAAAGCAACTAGAAATGGCCTTTTATAACATGTTAGGATGGGGTTTCACAATGCCAGGTGTTGCACCAGCAAAGGAACCTGGTTTCCTGAAGCAGTTGATGGGATGATCCCACAAGAGCTCTGTCAGCAGGAGGAAAGGCAGCACACCACACCCTGGGGATACAAAAAATACCCAGTGCAAAGGGAGGAAAATGTTTGAGGCCAAATCCTTTGTAAGATGAAACTCTTGTGGGGTTTACAAAGTATGGGAAAAATTTGTGCAAATGTACAATATAACCAAGAAGTAAATTTGGAGAAACACCTTGAGAACAGAGAGGAGGTCCAGCTTGCTCTATCTATATTTTCTAATTCAATTACAAGAAAAATGCATACAGCAGGGAAACACACTCCTATAGTCATCACGATCATATTTGGCACAAATTTTAATATTATATTCCTATTTAAAATAACCAGAAGTTAGGAGTAAGACATGCAGCAAAATCAGAGAAGAAACTATCTTTAATCAAGGAAGCAGGAAATTGAAGCTTTATGTCTTCTGAACCAAGCCAACACAGTGGTGGGCACAATCAAATGATGTTGCAGCTTCCTATTTTAGTGTCTCACTGAGGAACTAGAAGAGCTGAGGACAAGCATGCATTTAAGTAAAATCAAAGACTAACTTCCATGAGTTTCTTTCTTCTGCAACCAATTTCATAATTAAGCAGTTAATCTTGCTAACTCATTGCTTGTTGCTTTAATTTCAAGCCTGCCTAGCTCTTAAAAAAATAATTTAGTATATCTGACAGGCAAAAAACTCATGCCTTTTCAAAAAGACTTTCCTCAAAAGCACTGACATAGTTACAACCTGCAAAATACAAGCATGAATCCCAGAAAACAGGCTGTGCTTCCCACCAGGCTCCAAAAAACACAGATACTCTAAGACCCTTTCAGCTGGCATGGGTCACTTAAACATGATCAAGAGGCAGGCATTTAAGAGGCAATCCATAGCTGTGAACAAAATTGGTACTAAAAAACTATCACAGAATCTAAGCCACAATTTTTTCCTCAATTTGCAGCATGTACTCATCCAGCTAGGTTGACTCTTATTCTCAAATACATTATAGCTTTTGAGTTACAATTATTTTTAATTGCTGTTTAAATATATTTACACTCTTAAAGAATCATGATTTTTCAGGATAATTAGCTAGTGATTTCCAGAAGCTGAGGATCTATTTGCCAGCAAGCTGCAGTGATAGCAAACAGAAAGTGTTTCTTTCATCCCATACTCATACTGTATTGGCAATCATTACCAGGACCTGTTTCTTGTGCCTGGAGCAGCATTTGTTGACAAGGCACATCCCAAAATCTGAACTTTACTTCCTCTGCATTTATTTTGTGTGGAGAATCTTGTCGTTTTGAACTCTACAGCAATCACCACTGCATACCAGCACCATAAACCTTTCTCAAGCACAGCACACCTGCATCCCTTTCAACCAGACACGATGCCTTTCATAAAAGGAGCATCTCTCCGAGCTCCTGCTTAACCAGACTTTGTACCACTGCTTACACAAAGGAGCTGAAGAAAGTCATGGAATACAACAGACTCCAAAGGGTGGTGATACAGCCTGCTGACTTAGTTAACCAAGGGTTAAACATTCCCGTCTGACTCAACCTTACGAATGCCTTTCGAAGGTATCGTCATTTGTGCTTTTGGCACTTGCAACCCATTGAGTGTCCCTAGAGACAGCACCTGTGTAAAACAGTTTTTCCCCATGCAATCCTGACCCCAGCACTGGCCAGATGATGAACTTGAGTTATTTCCCATTCCAGGTACTTCCACCAGGATAAAAGGCAAAAAGTTCAGCCTAGATTCTAGGTGGGAAGGCTGAGTGAATCAGGCTTGTTTAGCCTGGAAAAGAGTGACCAGAGACCTTCCAGCACCTGAAGGGGGCATACAAGAAAGAGACTATTTACAAGAGTATGTAGTGCCAGGACAAGGGGGAATGGTTTTAAACTGAAAGAGAGTAGGTTTAGATTACACATTAGGAAGAAATTATTTACCATGAGGGTGGTGAGGCATTGGCACAGGTTGCCCAGAGAGGCTGTGGATGCCACATCCCTGAATGTGTTCAGTTCTAGGTTGGATGGGGCTCTCAGCAACCAGGTCTAGTGGAAGGTGTCCCTGCCCATGGCAGAGGGATGAAACAAAATGATCTTTAAGGTCCCTTTCAACCCAAACCATTCTATGATTCTCTTCTGACCTCATTTGAGTTCAGCCTGTCTCCTGTCTGACAGCAAGCATATGGTCCCAGATCCAGTTTTTAACCAGAGTTTTCCTTTTCTGGATTCAGCTGAAATACAGCAGCATTGCCTGCACCTTCCAGAGCAACACCACTGCCAAGCAGCTCTCCCTCATTTCCGCTGCCACATGAATCTTTATCTTCTTTTTAGCCCCAAAACAGGTGAAATAGCTCTTGAAAGCCCGTAAGCGCTATTCTGTGTGCCAGCTAGGAAACCTGTGGGGTACATCTTGAAGATTTATTTGGGTGAATTTTCAGTGTCTGTCACGCATACAGAGGACGAAAGAAATCCAATCACAGTGGGGTGATCTCAATAGGGTTAATATAAAAGGAGGCCACTTGTCATCAGGAGTAGGGCTGCGAAGGACAGTAAACTCTCTGCTATCACTCTAGTAGTACTTATCATAAAAAAAACCCAACAAGCCCACCTGTCATCGTCTGGGCATCTTCATGGTGTGTTAAGGCTGCAACATGCTCTCTCAGACAGAGCCTACAGATGCCAGCTTGCCTTTGGAACGCAGCTTACCTTAATAAAGAGGTGTGATTTTCCTTGGTCTTGGCACTCATAAAGCATACTGGGCAAGCAGAAAGTCTGTGGAGATGATTCACTAGTGTTTGCATGAGATTCTTCTAATATCTTTTTTTTTCAAGTTTTTCCTGCCTTTTTTTTTTTCTCTCTTGGTTTTTTTTTTTATTTTTTTTTTTTTTTTTTTTTTTTTTTCTCTCGTTTTTTTTTTTTTTTTTTTTTTTTTTTTGTGGCTACCAGCTGCTTCATATTCTGCCACTTGCTACAGAAGAAGGCTGTTCCATCTTGATAGGATCCAGTTCAGTGCATAGACATCACAAAATTGGAGCCACAAAGTGGTTTATTTTTCCAGTTTACAGCTTTTGTTCAAAAACCCAGCAGCAAGTCCTCAGGCACAGTGTGCCAGCACCAGAGACTGCAAGTGATGCAGAGGTGATTTCTGGAACATCTTTGCCATTTATAATTCAACTCCAAAAATATTTTTATGACTTCCCTCTTTTCCTTCTGCTGTGATCCATAAACAGAATAGACATTCAAGCTGAAAATTGCTGAAAGAGTCTTACTCATTCCCGTGAAAAACAAAGTTTTGAGCTTTCCTGGCCTAGTGAGGTTACTTTGTATTCATATCATAGTAATTTTTCAAAGAAAAAGGCCTGTTGGAATCAAATCCAGGAATTTCTTCAGTTTTGCACAGGAGTGGAAAAAGTAGAAATCCCACTCATTCAGGACCCCCATTGGGAATTAATTTGAAAATAAATGAGGAAAAAATCCTAGAGATCTATATTATAGTCAGATTGGTAAATATGGACAAATCATGCAACATCAGCAGGCAGTGAAACTGAGGAATCCTGGTCTCCTATGGATCTATGCCTTGCAGATATGCTCCTGGTGCCTTAACAACACTTGAGTTCATGTTGCGGCCCTAATCCCAGGGATATTAACAGCATCTCTCTCATCAATCCACCCTCTGCTATATTAGAACTTGTCAAAAAATAATCTCCTTGGGACCATTGCTAAATGTGATTGAAATTGCACAAGCCAAAAAAACACAGGGGAAGAGAGTGACAGATAGATGCACAGAGAATATGAGCACAGAAGCCCTGTTTCAAAATGAAAGCAGACTAAAAGCTGGTGTAGTTGCATTCAAAGTGGGATCCTGCTAATTTAAATCTATCAGTGAACATTTCCAAGTGCACCAAAAAGCGCCAAAAGAACAGGTTGTTTGCTTAGAAAGGGAACGCCTTAACCATTTAACTATCACTTTTGTCGACTGATGGGGAAATGCAGTGTTACGTGGGCAATCAGACTGGAAGTTCACAAACACTCGCTGCAGATTTAAAATATGCAGGAGCATGAAGGAGTGTAAAAAAATGTAAATCAAAGGAACCAGCTTCTATCTGGATTGAATAAATGAAGGATCATTGAAAAATGACAGGGTTTGTGGGAAAACAGTAGTTAGAGAGTATGCTTACACATATGCTTGTAAGCTTATATACACTTCTGCTTACAAATAGCGCCAGGAATGTTCCCAAGTACTGGAAATCAGTCCTCTAGACTGCTAACTTGTCAGAGTCCCTGACGCTATGCATCCCAGGCCAAGCACTTTTTTACAGCCATGGATGAGATGTTAGTATGGATCAAAGGCCAACAGACAGCTTGGTGGCAGCCTCCCAGTTCTATAAGGTTTTAAAAGAAAGAGGTTTAATAGTCTGGAGATAGCCCAGCACGACAGAGCCATACTCCTCCAGCTGATCTCAGCAGCCAGTGTCGAGGGAAGGATGCCACACGCTCTGCACTGAAGCCCAATGCCAGACCAAATGCTGATGATGCTGTGGGGAAACGTGAGTACCACTGAGGCATTGATGTCAGCACCACTGCAGAAGATCATCTGACTTTGTGAGAGATATTGTGCAGCTTGGAATAGCAACTGGAAGGGAGAAATGGGAAACAGGTATCCAGATACATTTCCCCCCACTCTAGCTTCAACAATCTTTACAAGCAGAGCCCAAGAGAAAGGTCAGACATCTGCTTGGTAGCAGCCCAAACTACATCAAGCTCATCTTGTCCCTTGGAGGCATCCCCAGTTTTGTGCCCTGACACCCTGCAAGTGCCTCTTAAGTCTAAGTCAACTCTAAGACAGGGTTGCCTACCAGCCTCAACACTGGACAACACCATTATGGAAAGAGGATTCAAGTTGCTATACACAATTTTTTTTCTATTTTTTTTTTTTTTTAAATGGGCAGAATTTTGGGACATGGGACAGCATAAACACACCTAGCACAGATGCAAGTTGTCTCTCCAAATCTGCTTCCTCACTTCTTGCACTTCTCCTGTAGGCAAACCACAAACTCCATGCCCCTTCCCAGACATCAAGGGTATCTTTTCAACCACAGAAAACTGCAATAAGCACGTAATGGAGCCACTTCTGTCACCCTCTGTGCAGACAAGACAATGTGAGATTCAAAATGCGTATTTGCCTCATCACTGAGCCACCAGTTTTGACCACCCACCAAATGAATGTTCCTTTTTGAAAATGAGAAGACCCTTCCTAGATTTGTTCCAAATTTAGCAAACTTGTGCACCTGCTCTGTGGTCAGAGACCTGAGGGGTAAAATTCAGATCAAAATTAAGATGCACAAATTTCAATAAATACTTATAGGTGTAGATGATGTCCAGTTCAAACAGTGAGGTGATGGGGCTCCTCCCAATCAACATGCCTGTCCAAGATGACTAAATCTCATTTCCTCTCCTATCCAGGTTCTTTGTCCTTGAGGTGGCTCCAGCCTTCCAGAATCTGTTCTCTCTTCCATTCTCTGCCTGCCATTACATCCTTCCATCTCCTTTCCTCTACCACACAGGTCTATATTCCTGACTGCACCTTCTCTGGTATTTGTCCCAATCCAGGCTCTAAATTTCCCTGATACACTTGCCACCTCAGAGCTCCCGGTTTATGCTCTCTCACCGCCTATGCGAATCTAACCTAAAGGTCGCACAGAAGAATGAAACAACAAAAGACTCTTGTTACCTCTCCAAGACCAGGCTTTAGTATGTACTCTGAATCTCTTTAAAGCCAGAGTGCTCTTAGCTTCTAGCCAGGTCACCCTGGTAGCTGACAATCACTTCAGCTAGTTCATTTTCCCTTTGCCACACAAACAAGAGACTCCAAGCAGATGTAACTTTCTCCCACACCACAAATTGACCACACAAGCAGTGCTGCTTAAAAAAAAAGAAAAAAACCACAACAAAACCAAACCAAACCAAACTAAACCAAACTTAAACAAGCCCAACAAAGAACTAGGAGGGGATTAATAAAAATGGTCCAGGCAAATTGGATCAACACGTCACATGAAATGTCACCTGCAAAAATTCTAGAAATGCATGTTCTCCTGTCTAAAGGGGCATGGCTGATGGGTGCACACACCAAGCTTGTATTGATTGCTGATCGCTTTTGATTGCTCTAGCTGAAACATGTTGATGGTTACACTCGATGTTCACCTCCACCTCCACTCCCTCTTTTAATCTGTCAGTAGGAGACTTCCTTTCGCCTGTTGCACTGCAGGAGGAGAGGAGACTATTTGCTACAAGCCAAATTGCCCTCACATTTCTCAGCACTGTCACTTCTACCAATGGGAAAAATCTCTTTTTTATCCTATTTCATTGCCAATCCAAAGTTTCCTCACTTAGGCTTGAATGAAACATATTAATAAACACTGCGTTCCTCATCCAATAATCCTTATCATATGAGCATTTATTTTCAGTCTTTGCCCTCGACGGGGTGAAGCTTCACAGACATTAAGTCACCTGGACATTATAGGTAATATCCAGAGAAAAGCATAAGCCACACATGGATAAAAACACTGTCATTTGCTTTTTTTAATTGAGTGATGAAACTATCAGGAACCAAAGCAAAGACTCTCAGCATCACTTCTGTGTTAAAAAGGTAACTAGCACAGTAAGTGAGGGGAGCATGATAAGCAGGGACTGTGCAAGGAAGTGCTTGAGTGGTGATGGCAAAATCTTAATCCTTTGCTGAAGGCATTTAAACTGAGGGACTAAATTGCTTCCATGTTAATTTTGATGTTACCCTGTAATATCTCTGAGTGCTCTTTGGTGAAGCTCTAATACCTTTGCAGAAGTTAATGTTTTATATCCGATTAACTCAAATGGGTAAGATATGTTATAATGATGGCATGTATTTAAGAAAGACAGGGAAATTAATGGTATGGGCATAACTCCCCTCTACCGTTTTAGAAGGAAAACCCGTGAGACAAGGACTCTCCTGTTCTAATGCAGGCTCAGATACAGGAAGCCCTCAGCAATCCACTTAAGCTCTGTTCTCAGTTTCCCAAATAATATAGGAAGGGAATATTTATCCTTGAGAGATTATAACTAACTCCCTTCTTTTAAAGATAGAAATCTTAACACGAGTGCTGTATGCTATTAGATGTACAAAAGCCATGACAGGAAAAATACTTTATTTTTGAAAGAGATGTTTGCATCAAATGTTATATACTGTGTAAACCAAGCGAGCTAGAAATTGTTCTTTTCTCACAGTATTGAATGCTATGTTGATTCTTTGAAAATATTGCCTGAATTGACTTTTTTATAATTTTCGCTGTTTGCATCTCTTTCAGACAGTCCTTCCCTTACCAAACCAAGGACTTCATGGCTTCTCTAGCTATACTTCACTCTGTCTTTTGAACCATGGTTCTGTGACAGAAAATTACAATCCCTTATCACTTTTAGTTTCAATGATGACTTTTCTTCATTCCTAGAAGAATACTTTATTGTGATCTACAAAAGCAAAACTAAACCACAGAAAATTATTTCAAGTGATGAGGAGTACAAAATAACAGATGACTAAAAAGCAAAAGTGTTCAAGCAGGCATCTTTTCTACATTAAATCTCACTGCAGAAACATGTTTGGATTAATTCAGGGGATGCTGGAATCTCCCACCCCTCTCAAACCGCAGCAGATAACGCTTGGAAAGGAACTCCTCCATAGCACTTGAAGTGCTATGTTTTTCTCGCAATATACAACAGAAATCAAAACTCCTTGGACTTACTGATTTCCAGGAAGCACAGAAAGGCCCTGTTTTGGTCTAATTTCTTCTAGGAGAAGCAAAATCTGTTTTTCTAAATTTCTTAGGCATGCTTGACTTGATGAGGAGTCGTTCTTCCTCTTTAATATAACTGCAGTTTATCTATAGAGCCAACGCTATTAAACATCTACTGCATTTTACCCCAGAGGTGGCTTCACGTGTGTGGTGAAGAGGATGATCCCCATTTACAGCTCATAAAGAGTTTTATATAAATGTCCATTACCCATGTAATGGCAACAGCCAACAGTTTTATTAGGCAATATAAAAATATATTAGGGATATAAACTGTAATGCCTCAGGACAGAAGCCAATCAATGGCTATCTGGAGTTAACCAGAAGAAACTTTCTGTTTGCAAGTTATTCCCTCATCATCTATTAGGCTGCTTCTTGCCTCTGCCTGCAAAACATCAGGAGACAGTCACGCTCAGAGCTGGGTTGTTGAATCCTGATGGGGTCTGGGTGCGTCCAGTCTCGCAGTTCCCCAGTTCTTGTCACAATACGTAACTGAAGCGTGGCACTTCACTTTATCAAATGATTGATCTCCAGTGAAGACCAATCCAGGAATTCTCACATGAAATTCATGCTTGATAAAACAAATATATAGATTTTTTTTCCAACTTTTTATTGGTTTAGTTCAGGAGATTTCCTCACTATGTTCAAGCCCTTCAAGTAGCAGATGAAATGACAATAAGCTCCTGCATTTCAGATGGTGAAGAGGACCTAACAGTATGATCAATCCTGTAGTCCAGAGGGACATGGTCTCAACTTTTGCCTTGGGACTCCAGTAAAATCTGTTGGGATTTCTTTGTATCACAACACTACATTACCAATCTTTAGGACACACACAACCCTACAAATAGCCTCCAGCTTTCTGAACCTCCTGCTGAGCTCTCCTCTTGAAGACCAGGCCTCAAGTGCCTCAAATACTCCTGTCAGGTTTTACTTTGGTTTAGCCTTTTAACATATCCCTCATGGAAGCATCATTCCCCAGGCAGCCCAACATGTGTCCCTCAAGCTCTTTTCTTTCTCATTTACCTCAGCTTTCTTCTAAGTGCATCTCTTAATTCTCCTCTCCTCTCCCATTCTCTTGTCCTAAGATTGTTGCTGGCTTTGCCCTTGCTGCTTCTCCCCTTAGTGCGTGGTTAATCCCAGCAGCTAATTGACATGGATGAAATAAGAGCAGCTTGACAACTTTATTGTGTGAATGTCACACACCCTAATGGCTCCAGAAGCCTTGTGGAATATATGGAGCAACTGCAAAGTGGAACAAAGGCATTTAAGAGGCTTCAATTTTTTTTTTTTCTAGAAAGATGATTTTTCTTTGCATTAAAACACATTCTTTAATCGAGATTACTGAATTATTTTGTAAGGTAGCCTCCTAAATATAGCAAAGAAGCTTGTGCTGCTTTCAGGATATGGCTTTCCCATGGGTTGCTACCTCTTCCATGGGACAGAAATAGACATAATCTCATCCTGCTCAGGTTGAAACACCTCTCTGTCTAAAAAGTGGTTGACAAGGGAAGAGGGTGGGATCTCTTTTGGGTGGGATAAGAGTTTTTTGGGGTTTTTTTTGTTTTGTTTTTTGGTTTTTGGTTTTTGGGTTTTTTTGAAGCGTATTTGGATGGGGGAAAGGGAAGAGCATCTGTTTTGTGTGGTTTCTGATGCAAAACCTCTCGTAACATGGCATTTAATATAGGTTTGGCTAGGTTGGTCTCACTGAAGATCACAACCGTTTTGCCACTGAGGACTGAAAGCAAAGTGACATCAGTCAAGGGCCGTATTCGCCGGAGGTGCAAACCACAAATGTCCAACCCACCGAGGGTTTCCCCATTTCACATCTCAGTGAAATTTTCCCTTCTGCTTTCTGTGCTTGCATAGTGGTTTGCTGAGAAAGAGCTTTCTTCAGTCACACTGTGCCTGACTGCCTCTGACAGGCAGTCTGCTCCCAAAACTTCTGAATCCCTGTTTAGAAGGATAGGGATCTATAAGATATTAAATTCCTGTAAGAGTTATAAAAATATGTTGCAAGAAAGGAGAAAAAGATTGAAAGAGACTTACTAGATACCAAAGAATTCATTCTGCAAAGAGATACCATCACTTCTCTAAAGTGGAAAAGATCTCAATTTGCATCTTAATAGAAGCCAGAGAATCCATTTCTGCCCTTGTGGCCCCGGGGTAAGACTTGCAACTATGATTCAGTTTCCCAGATGGAAGGAAGTGATAGAGCTTCCTGATTTTCAGCGGGTATTAAACAGCCAACAATTAACCAGGTCCCTTTCTAACTGTTGCAAACTGCTGTCCAAAACTTGCATCCTCTCTAACTAGGCACTATTAAACACCTTCAGCCCTTGTACTTCCTTTGGGTCTTCGCCTAACCCCTGAGAGTAACTAACCTTCTGGTTGTACAACCTTTGCAGCTATCTCCAGAAAAATGGGAAAATTGTACCAGTAAAAACCAGAATCCTTCCCAAGCTGGATCATCTCACTTCTCAGGTCTGGTGGTACTTTGAGGAGCTCTGAGGCAGCAGCATTCAGTAGGTACCAGCACTTAAAACACAATGGCACCACATGATGGCAATGCTTTATTTGTCTCAATTGACTTTTATCACATTTTAACCTTTCATTTCCAATGTTCTTTTATCTTTTATAGTCTCTAGTTTCCTCTTTGTGTTCTAATATACAGTTGACTATTCTTGCCTGTCTTTACTGAAGTCATCCAACACTGGCATGTTGGATGTGCCCATTTCACCAGTCGATATCTGTTTTTTCCCCTCTTTTTTATCATCTCTTTTCTCCTTGCTTTCCATCATTTCTGTTTGTTATCACACTGAGTGCAAGCACCAGGGATTGCGGTTTGGGAATGATTCAGCTGGAAGCAGAGGGCAGAGGGCAGCATGCAAAGCCAGCACTGGAATTACAAAATGCACCTGACAACCTGTCATTAATGCAGCCACCAAAAGAGGGAGAGTAACAATGCAATCAAACAGGACTCACATTCATATCTCATACTCTACTCATTACCAAGCAGGCTTTTAGGAATGACAAGTTTTTAATCCTGTAACTCTATTATGAGCTGATGCCAACAGCAGAAACAGGAGCTGTGATACAAGGATTGCTTGGCATGGCAACTGAAAGCCATCTCACCTGATGTGAGATGACAGCTATGGCATGCAACCACAGATAAGCTGGCATTTGTAAATATATACTTTCTAGATATTTTTTAAAACCAGGTACCATGAAAGCATACAACAGCAAAAGAACCTGTGAATCCAAATAAACATGATCATTACCTCCTGCTGAACTGTTATGCACAGCCAAAGCAATCCCTTCTGCTCAGTTAAAACTAAGGGTTTGCTAAGTCTGTGTTATACTTCCTCTTTATTTTCAGCAGCTCAGTGTACAGCTGGTAAAATTTTTCTCTGGTTAGAAGCTTGATTTATAAAGTCTCTAGTCCTAAAACAGGAAATGACTATTTCATCCCCACAAATTTAGGAGGATTTTTTTTTTGCTTTTATGTTCCACAAAACCTGTTTTTATTTCCTATAAAGGGTCCAGTCCGACTGCCATCAAAATCTATAGAGATTCCCTTGACTTCAGCCAGGCTTGGCTCGTGCCCTAAGGCAGTGCTACAGAAACAGACAACACCTAATGAAATCATGTGTGCAAAGAATCAGGGAATCCCATACTAAATCCCCACCCCACAAACAGGCAGGCCTGAGCTTAAATGTGCATTAAAATTGAAGTCAAAAAGCCACCCATGTCTATCAAGTTAAGCACATGTTTAAATGTTTACTGGAGTCAGGTTTTTGTACAATGAACAGTAAAAGCTGTACAAAGCTATTGTGGGTAAGATCAGTCCTTCCCTCATGCTGCATGGTATCCTGATCCTTATAGTTTTCTACAGTCTGGTTGCAGAACCTTTCAAAGTTTTTAGAAAATCAAGTTGCTTTCATTTAATGCTTCCTCTTGCATTAATTAACATAGCATACTTCTGATAGTGCATATTTCCCTGACCTCAGAATGCTCCAAGGAGAAATAATAGAATATTTATTGTACCTGTTAATAAAATTAAAGGACCATAGTCAAAGTCAGACATCTAGAAGGTAAATCACTGTAAAATACAAAACAATATATATGTTTATTTGTCTAAAAACAGAAGACAGACAAAAAGTGTTTCTGGGTTTGTATCACAGACAGAAAACTGAGGCACAGAGACAACCTGTGTTTTCTCTAAAATATCTCAAGATACAGGTAGCAAAACAAGGAATCAAACTACAGTTGGAGTGGTAAACTTCCAAAAATACAATCTTTCCTTACCTTATGGTCTACAGTGACTCTGTCTTTAAATTTTCAAAATGGGAAATCAAACTCAAGGAGGTTAAGGTAAAGGTCAAGAGCCACCTAGAAAGTCACTGGCACAACTGAGACGAATGGAAACTTGTGGCTCCACACAGCACTTCCTTCCTCTCTCAGATCTGTTTCAATGAAATAAAATTTTTAAAAAGCCACAAAACCTGCTCTCAATTTTCTGTGAGCAGGATTTGATATGTTAGATCAAGCCATCAAATGCACTATTACACTGATGCAGGGTAAAGCGTTCCAGCATCACCTCCTGTGATTTGCCTTCAGCTCACTGATGACATTGCAGCCCTCTCTGACTGGCAGGTCTGCTCCCTGGGAAGGGAGGCTGTGGATTTGATGCACTCCACTTTGAGACAGCACTAAGCACAGTTGGGCTTGAGTGAGACTGGATTATGGCTGAGATGAGATGAGCAAAGTAGAGCAAAGAGAAAAGCAAACTTTATTTAAAGTTAGACAGTCAGAGCTGACCCAGTCGTTCACAAAATAGGCTCTCCAAAGAAATGGTCACCACACCAAGCCTGACAGAGTTCAAGAGGGGTTTGGACAACACTCTCAGGCATATGGTGTGATTCTTGGGGTTGTCCTATGCACAGCCAGGAGCTGGAATCAATGATGTCTGTGATAACTCAGGATATTTTATGATTCTGTTGTTGTCGTATCCTTCAAATGCAAAAAATCAGACACACCAGCTTGAAAGTTTCCCTTCTACACAGGATGATCTCACTCTGTGAGTTTAAGTCAAACCTCTGACATTCAGCTGCTAGAAATGCTAATAACTTTGTGCGGCAAGGCATAATCCGGCATAATACAAGGCAATACTTCAATATGCACTGTCAAAATGGATCTTTTGATGTGTGATCCCATTGCAGCCTCTAAAAGAGATGGAGATATCTGGCAAAACCCTGATCCAGTTTTTCCTGCATTAACAGATCTTTCTGGTTGAATGGCACCGTAAGCTAGCGATAAGCTTTGTGCTGTACCTATCCCCTTAGTTATTCCTGCAAACCCCCTGACCCTCCTGCAGAGCAGTGCCATGCAATGCCCTTGAATAACATTTGTGTAGGAATGTTGCTTCTTGAGAAAACGTGTAGAATGGCCTTGAAGCAAATTTCTGGTGTCATCACGATCAAGCTGTCTTGTGCTGCCACATCATGTTTCTAGAGAAGACTATGAGCACTGTCACTACTTGTTAACTTTCTTAACACTGAGTTAGTGCTACTCACTGTCAGGAAAAGTGAGAAGAGACAAAAAATCTGCAAGAAATTTGTAGTAAAGTCCTTGGTATGACCAGGAGGCTGCCTCTCTACAGGGAATCGGATAGTCAGAGAGAAACCTACCTAGGGGATATTGGACTGTGATTTGTTCACATCAGTTTGGAGGCACTTCTGAACCAGGAGATTTTCTCTGTAAGGTAAAGGAAAAGCTCTGAGCAGGAGATACCATAGTATCTTGTTCACAATGGTGGATGTGAAACTCATGGAATTTGCAAAAGGTGGCTAGTGATTTCTGTAGAATTTGTATGACATTTCAAGTAATTGTTTTAATTTTTTTAAACCCTCATTTAGTGAAGTACTTAAGCACTGTTTATAAGTCTAACATTAATACTAAAGCACATTCTTAACCTAAAATTATAGAAATGACAACTAAAACACTGATCTGTAAAAAACAGTCTCACAAAAAGTAACTTCAGAGTGTTGTACTTTCCACCCTTCAAAAAACAGAAAAAAAGACAAAAGCATTGTCAACGCATATGAGCAATAATGGTGTCTTGCTATGTAGTCACATTCAAAGTTCAAATTTCAGGCAAGTATATGGAATATTTTTGCTACGTGCTCGTGCCTCATTCTTCCACTGCTATCTGCCATCCAGACCTTTTATTGGTAGCAAGCCCAGAAGGCAATTGTAGCCCATTGAATGCCTCAGCCTACGTTGGTGGCCTGTGGCTCTCAAACAGAAAGCAATTGCATGAAAACGAGCAACCTCTCACACTGAAAACCACTGGTAGTATATGGATTCAAGTTAGATTAAGGATTAAGGAGCCAGTGTATTATGACTGATTACCTTTTCACAGTAGCTCACACAGCAGCCCTGGGGGACAGATTGTATTAAAACATTTCCAATATGCAAATAGTTGGATACTTTGAAAAATAGCAGTGTTGCTAACATTTGGCCCGGTGATGGAAAAAAGTGTATTAATTTGCCCAAGCAACTGTCTGTAAAACAGTGTATAAATAGCCCCTTGCATTAATTCAAAGTGAAATGTCAATGTTTCATAATTTATGATATTATGCTGAGATTCAGCTTGAATAGCTCACTACTGGTTCAGTTAACACCAGGTCTAAAACTTGCCTTCCTGTCTCCTGAACCTTGAATCTTTGGGAAAACCTTTTCTTTCTGCTTGGATTTATATTTATATATACTAGCTGAATTATTTATGATAATTTCAATGCAATTTACTGAGTTGAGGGAATGTGAAATACTTTGTTGTCGCAGTGGTTTACTCACATCTTCTTGAATCTCATTGTCTTGGCAGGAGAACGAGGAGAAAATCCTGCTACTCAGGATGTCAGAATCTAAAAGCTGCCTGGTTTCTATCCGTAGAGCATGATGACATTATTAATCAGACATAGAATCATAGAATTATAAAATAGTCAGAGTTGGAAGAGACCTCTAAAATCATCAAGTCCAACTGTCAACCCAGCACTGCCATCGTAACCCCTGGATCACTAAACCACCACCCAGTGCCAGATCCAGATGCCTTTTAAACACCTCTAAGGATGGTGACTCCACCACCTCCCTGGGCACCCTAACAGTAAAAATTTTTCTCTGATATCTAATCTGAATCACCCCTGTTTCATCTTAAGGCCATTTCCTCTAGTACTCTTGTGATAAAAGAGACCAAGTCCCTCCTCACAACATCCTTTCAGGAGAAAGAGGAGGTTCCCACTGAGCTTCCAATTCTTGAGATTATTCACATCACTGCCTTTCCAATGTCATATTATATCACAGAATGCTTTGGATTGGAAAGGATCTTTAAAGATCATCTGGTTCCAGTGCTACTGCCATGGGAACCTTCCACCAGACCATGTTGTTGAGACCCCCATCCAACCTGTCCTTGAACACTTTCAGGGACATCTACAACCTCTCTGGGCAGCTGTGCCAATGCCTCACTGCCCTCACAGTAAAGAACTTCTTCTTAATATCCAACTTAAATCTGCCCTCTTTCAGGTTAAAGCCATTATCTCATGCCTATCACTACATGCCTTTGTAGAAAATCCTTCTTCAGCTTTCCTGCAGACCCTTTTAAGTACTAAAAGGCTGCCATAAGCTTTCCCCAGGACCTTCTCTTCTCCGGGCTGAACAATCCCAACTCTCTCAGCTATCTTCACAAGAAAAGTGCTCCAGCCCTCTGGTGTCCCTTCTCTGGACTCACCGCAACAGGTCCACGTTGTTCTTATTTTGGGGGCTCCAGAGCTCGATGAGGTAATACAGATGGAATCTCAGGAGAGTGGAGTAAAGGGGGAGAATGCCCTCCCTCGACCTGCTGGCCATGCTGCTTTTGATGCAGCTGGGACGTTGCCAGGTCATGTTGAGCTTCGGGCCAGCCAATACTCCCAAGTTCTTCTCCTCTGGGCGTCTCTCAATCCCTTCTCTGTCCAGCCTGTGCTTGGGATTGCTCTGACCGATGTGTAGGACCTGGCACTTGTTCTTGTTCACACAGGCCCATGTCTCAAGCCTGTCCAGGTTCTTCTGGATGGCATCCCTTCCCTCCAGCATGTCGATAATACTGCAGGCTTAGTGCTGTCAGCAAACTTGTTGAGGGTGCCCTCAATTCCACCATCCATGCCACCAACAAAGATGTTAAACAATCGTTCGAGGGTCTTCACCTTTAAAGACCTGCTGTAAAATAGCAAATTATTCTGAGATGTGAAGGTAGGTGCTTTGCTCCTGGCCATCATTGTCTTGCTGCCTGATGTGAGGCATCTTATTCAACCTGCTCTGAATCATCTTTACCAATACTGAAAATTTTACTGAACCTGCCAGATACACAGCTATAAAATGGCGATATTGGAGACAATACGATTCTTTCTGCCCTAGTTATTCCCTAAGCATAATTTGAGAACTGCTCACCTCCTTGAGGAAAAAAAAAGATAATGAGATTGTTATAGATGAACAAAAATGTTATATACATGCAAAACGGTCTTGTTAATCAACAGAGCTCATTCCCTGCTGGAAGAAGCTCCAGAAGAACAACAGAAATCATTACCATGCTGGTAGGATTGATTAATTAGGAAAACTGCTTCTACTAATACTCATTAGCATTTATACGTTGTAAAACCCGCTAAATATATGTGTAAATAACTTTCCCAAAGTGACAAGTAAGGGTGCCTGAAGGGTGCCACATGATGTTACTGTTGTTTTCTGCTTGCGTGGGTTTTGCATTGCAAGAAACGCCTCTGCATTGACTAAGAAAACCAGTAAGAGGGAGCTGGAATAGGAAGAGAACACACAGAAGGCACGTTCTGAGACGTGAGGCAAGTTTGCCATAAGATCAAATGAAAGCTGGATTCCAGGGCACATTTTAATGGAGATAAACAGGGGATGGCAGAATATGGGATTAAATCCAGGGTGCTTCTACCAGGCAAAGTGTAGGTAAGGACAACACAGCCCCTTTCGAGCGTCAGGAAAACACCGTGAGGAGCGGGATCATCTTCCCCTCCCAGGACTAAGATTTGGACACCCTCTGGTTCTGCTTTATGAATGGGGTAGCAAAAGCAGACACACTCGGAAAGCATCTGTGTTGGCCCAGATGCTATCTGTTACTGCCTTTTGTTCCGCAGTATGAATTTCTGGGTAGAGGACTTTCAAATAATGTGGTTTAAATTTAGAAAATGACCATTCAGTTATCAGTGCAGTTGAAAATTATAATGAAATTGAGCCCAATAACTCCAAAATACTGGTCAAAAGATGATTATCTGTGTAATGTGTGTTTTCTGGAGTTCATGTGCAATTATCAAACATTATTTTTAGTCTGAGTTTCAGGAGAGCTATGTTCAGTTCTTGGCTCTGCCACAGACTTCCTACATGACCTTGGGCAAATTGGTTTCTTTCTCAGTGCCATCTGCAGCATAATACACTTTCCTCCCACTCTAAATTTGTCTTGTTGATGCAGATTATGGGCCTTTTGGAACTGGACATCTCCTTGCTGTGTTCATTTAGTGAGTGGCACAGTGAGGCTCTGAACTTGTGGCTTCTAAATAGCTTTCTAATACACCAAGATTGTCTTCCATGACCAGTGCAATGAGGTGGTGTGTATAAAATAATTAGCTCAATTTTAGATTTTAGACAAAGCTGGGTTTTGTTACATGCTTCCATTGTAGAACTTTTATTTTCAGCTGCTAAATTTTACAAGCAGTTTTTGTACTTCTTTGCCTTCTCCTTTTTCACAACGCAGTCCGTGCCCTCTTGCTTAGTGGTTAGTACGCTGGTCCTTGTGATTAGTGTGGAGCTGCTGGTTGGTTTTGTTTGCTTACATGTTTTTTCACCTTCACACTAAATTACAGCAGCAAATTGCCCGGGGCACAAGTGTTTAATAAGAACCAGTGACAGGTGCTACGCTGCTGGTCCTCACAGGGATCTTCTTACCTGTACTTGGGTTTAGCAGTTGAGACCTGCAGCCACCGGCTGGGAGGCATGGACAAAGTGAGAGAACAGCAGACTAGAAAGCAAACAAAAGTAGCAACGTTTCAGCTATTCCCTCTTCTGCTTCTTGCAGAAGAGGGAATAGCTGAAAGTAGACATTGTTAAAAAAAAAAAAAAAAAAGGAAAAAGGATGTTAAAGTGATCACTCTCTTTCTCTCTTAAATGAGATAGCTGATCAGGCAGGGCCTGGGCTCTACCGCTAATGAAGGAAACAAACTGAACAGATGATCAAACAGGTGCCTCATCACAACATCCTATTAAAATAGGCAGAATGAGAACTTGGATATCAGTTCACAGGCACAGAAGGCACTAAATGTATTTTCTCCCTTCTAAAGCCAAAGGGACCAGCTCTTTGGACAGGTGTAACTTTCGCAGCAGTGTCACAGACTGTCCCAGACCTTTGGCTCAGCCGCCCAACTGCGCTCCCAGGCAGGTTGCGATCGGGCTGCGATCCCGGAGCGTGTCCCCGGTGCTCAGTCAGCGGCCACCCCGGGGTACGGGGCGGGAAGGTACCGTACTGGCACTACTCAGTACGGCTCCCGCCAGGGCTAGGGGCGCAAGAGAAGCCGTGCCGGGCAGGGATGTGGGCGGCAGCCGGTGAGCGCAGAGCCAGCACTGCCCGCCCGCCCGGCGGCAGAGCAGGAGCGGGGACCCCTAAGGGCAGCGAGGGACACGGGGCGGCGCGGCGCGGCGCCCTACGGGGAGCGGATGACCTTGGGCGAGTCCCCTGGAGGACAGACGTTCCACGAGCGCCGCCTCGACCTCCCGTGGGCCGGGGCCGGGCGGTGGGAGCCCCACGGCGGGCGGGGCCGGGGCCGGGGCCGGGGCCGG
>VZRN01001231.1:36870-92490 GCA_013397935.1 Dasyornis broadbenti
GTCCCTCCCTGCGGGCGGGAGGCGGGCGCGGGCCGCGCTCCCGGCAGGCTGCGCTGGGCTGCGCTGAGCTTGGAGCGGCGCCGGGCGGGGAGCGCCCCAGTCCCTTCCTTCCTCGCCTCTCGCCACGGCCCGGCGGCGCCCAGGGCGGCATGGAGACTCAGCGCGGGAGAATGCGGGGCAGCGCCCGGAGCTGAGCCGGCCGGTGCGTACCCGCCTGGGGCTCGGGGAGGGGCGCGGAGGCGATGGCGGAGAAACTTTCCGCGGGGTAAACTCGGCGGTGCGCGGGGGCTCCGGGGGCTGCGGCTGCCTCTCGGGGAAACTTCTGCCGCGGGTACTCCGGCGCGGCACCATCCCTGCGCTGTGCCTGTGTCCCGCTCCCATCCCCGCGCCGCTCTCTGTCAGCGGCCGGTAGCGCTCCCGCTCTGCCCTGCAAGGTGCAGCAGTGGGCGGCTGCCCCGGCTGCGCTCCCCGCTTCGCACCGGGGTTTAGCTGGCAAGCAGGCAGGAGCTGGGTTTTCTTGTTTAAAAATTTCCTCGCTGCCTCGCTTGTATTTTGTAGTTTTTTGTTGATGGTGGTTTTTTGGCGTTTTGATTTTATTTATTTTTTTTTTTTTAAACTTGTGGCCGAGAGGGCGAGGGGGTGTGCGTGTCTGTTGCTGCTCTTCAGCTGCAGTTGCTCTTGGCTGAGCCTGGGGACTGGCTGCAGCTGCTTGGGCTGCGGAGGACCTGCTTGTTGGTATTTCTGTCTGTCTGTCTGTCCATTTCTTTTATTCCACAATGTTTTTAGGAGGGAGGGCTCGCCTTGCGCTCCCCGTTCGTAGGCTCCGGCGCCGGGGCGCTGGCTGGAGCTGGAAGCGCGCTCTGTCCGGGACAGCGGAGACAGAGCCGTGTCCCCTCGTCGCTGCTGGCCTTTGCTGGGGCTGCTCGCTGCGGGCTCCCCATCCCCTCCGCCCTGCCGGGGCTGCCCTCTGCGCCCGCCGAAACTCGGAAGGTGTGTGAGCGTCTGTGAGTGTGTGTCCGTGCGTGTATGTGCAAGGGCTGGGGCGTGCCTGGGGAGTGCATCCCTGGGAAGGGGACCTGCGCCGGCTGGCGACAGGTTAAACGTGGCTCTCCCAGCTCTAACTTCTGCTATTAAAGGAAGTAATCCAGCCTCTCCTGCCCACTTTTTGAATCCCACTGGATTATTTGCAGGAGGAAAAGAGCCGCGCTGCCCTAAGGAATGCATCAGTGGGTGTCTTTTACCTTTTTTTTTTATTATTATTACTATTTTTCATGGTGGCTTAGTGCCCTTGCTTTGTTGTTGGAAGGATTAAGGGTTGCTGAGTGTCCTTAGTCCCAGATTCAATTAAAATAAATATATGTAAATGGGACATGAAGGGAAGTCAGCACTAGCATCCCGGCAGAGGCACTAAAGCATCAAGTTTGGTAAAAAGGAAGGACTCAAGGAAATGAATGCTTCTGTTCGTACTCATTTGCTTTCCCTTTACAGTGCTGTCAGACAGCTTAAGAGAGGTGTATCTTTTGATCAGGGTTAGTGAGTTCTTAACCAACCTCTGTGCAGCAGAAAGAAAGAAAAAGTCCTCTCCACAGGCACAGGTGTTTTAACTTATCTCTCATTTAACAAATGCTTTATGAAATTTGGTTTGAGTTCTCAGAAAAGGAATTAAAAATCAGGAGAGGGTGAGCTATGAGGAATACAGAGAGTCGCTGCACCATTCTAGTTGCTGCCTGGACACTCTGCTTTCACTGAGGACTCATTCCTGATCTGGAGCAGTTGTGGGAGGGTATAAGCATTGGCTGGGAAAGCAGAATAAAGCAGAATAGCCTGGCTAGTACTTGTCTGTTTCTTCCTGCTGACATTCAGAGGGCTGATCATTCAAGTGAACAAAAATGTACTTCTGTTGCTTGGAGAGGACTTGGTGATGAGTGCAAGGAGAGGAGAAATGATCTCTCCAGATCCAGCTTGCTGTTGGAGAGTGCTACTGAGAAGGAGCTTACAGGTGTGATCGTTGTGCTCCAAAAACACTGGAGTCTTGTTGAGAGAGCCAGATAGGAGCCAATGTACTGCAGGACTGCAAACTATGGATATCCCTCTGTCTGATCCTTTGGTGGTGCTAGTGTTGTAGAAAATCAGCAGGTTGGCTGTACTTGCCATGATGCAGCAAATCATAGTTTTATTTACTTTTATTCCTGTTCATTTTTAACCTTGATTCTTAACTTAGCATCTGTTGGTATTGTAATGACTGTGCTCTGTACCTGTGTGCCAGTGGTACATAGGATGATTCCTGAACTGTGTGTTGTGTTACTGTGTTGTTGTTATCCTGTGTGCCGGGCAGTGATGGGGTATAGTCCCTCCAGTTTCCCTAAATGGTGGCTTGCTCCAGTTTCTCACACGAGGGCCTTCTGTTCCACCAGGTTCTACTGTCATGGCTCTTACCGTGTTGCACTACTGCGACCTAATGCACTCTGGTTTGATGGATTCTGTCAAATACAATGAAATGAACAGTTAGGAGGGAGTTAGGGTGTTTAGTCATTGCTTGTTAGGAGCAGTTTGTAAGTGCTGTTCCTCTACAGATATATTTCTGTGCTGCGTTCTAAAATGTCTTCTGACACATGCCAGCTGCAGTCATACAGCTTGTATTTACAGGCAGGTTTTTGTGAAGGACAGAAAGTTGGTTGGGATAAGGTTTGTTTTAGCATGGTGTGCCAGTGTGAAACGTCGTGCTTCTGGATGCAGGTTTGAATCCCATACAGTTCAGCAGTGTCTTAAATTTCCTAACTGTTTGATGAGTATTTGCTTGCTTATGTGAAGGGTTTCATGACTTCTGCCTGCAGTACATAACACAAAAGCTCTTGGCGCTGTTAAGACCCTTTTTGTGCGGGCTGGAAGTTCCAAGGCAGAATGGGCAGGGACCCAAAATTGCTGCGACAGAGGTGAAATCCTGGCTACGCTGACTTCAGTGGGAGTTTTGCCATAGATGACAATGGGCCAAAGCTTCAATCCAGAAGTAGTTCTCCCTTCTTGTTGGTAATCCTGGTATATTCTCTAGGGAGGCTTTTGCTTTACTGCAGCCACCCAGACTGAGTCTGTTAGGCAGAGAAGACAGAAGTCTCTTAGGATGTCATGCTGTGCCTTTCACAAGCACAGCATTCTTGGGAAGGAAATCAGGGCGGATAGGAGCAGAAACAAAACCCAAAAAGTGGAGACATGCTGACTGTCTCGTTGCTTGTGTCCTGAGTCATTCCCAGGAACACGGATCAAGAACTCTGAAGTGAGCACAATTAGCTTCTTGAAACTGCAGAGGAGGGATCTGTCAGTGCCTGCAGCCAGTACATCCCCTAGTCCCTGCTTCTGCATTTGCAAATTATCAGTTTAGTGACAGACATTCGATATGTGAAGCAACAGTACATTCATTAATTCAACCCTACTTAGCCTGTGCACAGTGTGAGTTTCCTGTGTGTATGTGATCTAGTGAGTTATTCTCAGAGACACTTCATATATCCAGCATCTAGATAAATTTTTATGTTATATGACAGTGACAAATGGGAAGTGTTTGCTATTTTTTTCCATGACTTGAAAGGTACGTGGTACAGAATATCAGAATATGCATTTAATCAGTACTGATTGAAAGCTGGTCCAGGTCATGGCCATGTAATAAAGCTGATCTTTACAACAGGAATGTGTAGCTTCAGTTTATTTATTCAGTGGAATAGTAGAGGGTTTGTTAATATATATAAAAAACATTGACTGGGATTGAGGTATTTGAATCTGTCTGATTTTTCTAATTTTTTTTTTCCAGTGGAAACACTGTGGTGTCTGTAATTCCAGTGCAGACAGTTTTCTTTTACAGTACATTCTTCTACCATGCATTCACCCCAGACTTTTAGGTATTCTGCTCCTGTATGATGATGAAAGGAATGAAAACATAAACTAATGTGGAGCTGAGTAGCCTGTCTTGCATGTGCATCCTTATGTCATTACTTTAATAGACTAAAAGGAGAATATGTTAGTTACAAATTACACCTTGTTAATGTCTCTTAGCTTGTATGCTATGAGGATTTATGCATCTAAAACAAAAAAGTACTAATTCCTATTAACTTTAAATAAGTGTGTAGGGCTCATTTCATCCCAGTGTCAAAAAATAAGAGATATTGTAACAGGCGTTGTATTAGACCCTGAAGTCATATGAGTGGTTAACATCTAGATGTGTGTATTAATGGCAAGTAAGTTTTGGGCACTGTTAGTACTGTCAGGATGCAAAAGATGGCAGTGCTGTGAAGAGGCATCTGAGCAAACCCCGCTGGGCTGTCATTCAAACCTCTGCTCTGGGATCTTCCAGCTTCTGGGTTTGTGGTTTGGTTTTCTTTTTTACATAAGTGCAAGTCAAAAAGTTGATGATAACTATTATTATATCCTTTGCTCTGTGTATTGTCTAAACCCTAATTACTGTATTCTCTTTAGTGCTTGAACTTGAGGGCTGAGCTGGAGGCAGGACGTGCTGGGTGCTGGACTAGAATATGCATCAAGTGGTGGTGTGAGAGAGATGCTGCTCTTAGCTTGCTTGTTTTTCTTAACTTCATGTGCAGTGCTACAGGCTGGGGGAAGAGTGGCTTGAAAGCTGCCCAGTGGAAAAGGACCTGGTCAACAGTGGCTGAACATGATCCAGGGTGTGCCCAGGCAGACAAGAAGGCCAATGGCATCCTGGCCTGGATCAGCAATAGTGTGGCCAGCAGGACCAGGGCAGTGACTGTCCCACTGCACTCAGCACTGGCAAGGCCACATTTTGAATCCTCTGTTCAGTTTTGGGCCCCTCACTGCAAGAAAGACATTGAGGGGCTGGAGCATGTCCAGAGAAGGGAAAGGGAGCTGGGGAAGGGTCTGGAGCACAAGTCCCACAAGAAGTGGCTGAGGGAGCTGCAATTGTTTAGCCTGGAGAAAAGGAGGCTCAGGGAAGACCTTATTGCTCTCTACAGCTGCCTGAAAGGAGGGTGTAACTAGGTGGAGGTCAATCTCTTTTACAGTGTAGAAGGCCATAGGACAAGAGGAAATGGTGTCAAGTTATGCCAGGGGATATTTAGATTGGGTATTAGGAATAATTCATGAAAAGGGCTGTCAACCTTTGGAAGAGGCTGCCAGGGGAAGTGTGACCGTCCCTGAGGGATTTAAAGGATGTATAGATGTGGCCCTTGGGGACGTGCTTTAGTGGTGGACTTAGCAGTGCTGGGTTAATGGTTGGGCTGGATGATCTTAGAGGTCTTTTCTAACTTAATTATTCTACAATTCTGTGAAAACTACAAAATGCAGGGGTTTTTTGGGTGAAATTGGTGTTGCATGGGATTAGTAACAATGCTACCACTGATACGAAAACTTCTTGATTTCACTCTTTTTTTTTACTTGAAAGAACCAAGAGCAGACCTTGAGTAGGGTTGCAGAGATGTAGAGAAGCATAGGGTTTTGTGTTGGAAAATTCTCCATTGTCTTATTGAGCTGTTGTTGATTTCGCTGCTGTTCTTGGTGTATGAGCCTGGCTACTATATTAATTATACCTAAACGTGTCTGTGCCTGTGCTGCCTGTCATCCACAGTAAATCAAAGGCATGGGCCCTGCAGGCACTTAAAGCAAGTTAACACAAATGAAAAACACCAGTGGCTTTGCCTGGGAGAAAACAATATTTTATTTCTTTCTCCTAGATGATGACACTACTAATTGTATGGCTTCCAGTGCGCGAGCGTAACTTCCTTTGACATCAGAGCATGTTGGGTTGGTCATTAGACATGTGCCAACACTGTGCAGCCCCTGCTGCAGGGCTTCAGTGGTGCTGTCCCTCTGCGCCTGCAGAGTCCACAGCCCCATCCCTTGGCTGCAGAGCTGGTTGGAGAGATGTGCCGATATGTGGGGTGGCTCCTCTGGACTGAAATCCTGCTTCATTCTCTACTATCTTAGTTGATTCCTCCCTTCTTTTAAAAGGCATCCCTGGTTTTGAATTATTTTTTTTTTAAATGGGATTAGCAGTCCATCCTGAGATGTGCTGGGCTTTCCAGACAGGTAGCCATCAACAGGCTGAGTTAGGCCACTTCTGTCTTCAGTGGAGCTGGTGGTGGGATTTAATGCTGACTGTAATAGGAATTGCTTTTGGGCCATTCGGAGCTCTTGAAATTCTGCCCTGCAGCATTTCCAGCTTCTTAACTTGGTGTTGTAGAGCCTCTGGGGAGAGGGAAATAGTTTTGAAGACTTCCTGTAGTGCTGGTGAGAAATGATCTGTCACCAGCACTGGAAATGCACGGCACAACTTGTTTCTGCTTGCACTGTGCAAACCAGCCATAAATAACGTTCCTTCCATGTCATTGCAGACTTCAAAGAATCTTCCAGCTGTTGCAGGAAGCCTAGTGAGAGAAGGTAGCTGCAAGTTTAATTGTAGCTTCAGGACTTTAGCTCAATCAAAATCCAAACAATCTGATAAAAATTACAGACATTTGAATGTTGTTAAGGGTTAAAAGTGAGCCCTCTTCAGAACAGCTATTAATGCTTTACATCTTAAAATAAAGGAGCTTATTAATATTCCTAAAAAACAGTGAACATACATTATTTTTGCCATCGAACCATCTGAGCACGTTGCATGATAGTGCAGGTTATATTTGGTGATAAGTGCATATAATGACAGGATAAATATCAGTTTTCCTATCAGATGAGTTGCACTAGTATCTTTTTAATATTAAACATGGTACTGTCCCACATTGCTTAAACAAATAATGGCACCCAGAGTCTTAAGAGGATGTCTTTGTATTCTGCTACAGGGTGAAATTTTTTGATGACTTTTCATATTTCATGGAATCCTACAATGGTTTGGGTTGGAAGGGACCTTAAAGATTAGCTTGTTCCAACCCTCCTACCATGGGCACAGACACATTCCACTAGATCCCATTGCTCAAAGCCCTATCCAACCTGGCCTTGAACTCTTCCAGGGATGGAGTAGCCGCAACGTTCCTAGGTAACCTGTTTCAGTGCCTTACCACCCTCACAGTAAATAATTTCTTCCTAATATCTAATCTAAACCTGACCTTCGGTTTTAAGACATTACCCCTGATTCTATCTCTACATTGTAAAATAAGAACTCTCCCTCCAGCTTTTTTGAAAGCTCGCTTTAGGTACTGGAAGGATGTTAGAAGGTCTCCCCATTGCATTCTCTTGTCCAGCCTTAACAGCCCCAGTTCTCTCAACCTGTCTTCATAGGAGAGGTGTGCCAGTCCTCTGATCATCCTCATGGCCCTCTCTGGACTCACTCCAAGAGGTCCATGTCTCTCCTATGCCGAGGATCACAAATCTGGATGCCCACTCCAGGTGTGCTCTCATGTGAGCAGAGCAGAGGGAGAAGATCACCTTCCTGAACCTGCTGGTCACGCTGCTTTTCATGTAGTCTAGGATATGGTTGGCTCTCTGGGCTACCAGCTCACATTTCTGGCTTAAGTTCAGTTTTTCACCCACCAGCACTCCTAGGTTCTCCTCAGGGCTGCTCTCAATCCTGCTCACTGTCTATTTGTGCTTGTGTTTGCTCTGGCCCATGTGCAGAACACTGCACTTGGTCTTGTTGAACTTCACGAGGTTTTCACAGTCCCACCTCTTGAACCTGTTCAGATCCCTCTGGATATCATCCCTTTCCTCCAGCATCTCAACCTCCCCACACAGCTTGGTGTCATCTGCAAAGTTGCTGAGGGTGCCCTCAATCCCACTGTCCATGTCGCCAACAGAGATAATAAAAAGTTCTGCTCCCAGTATCTACCCCCTGAGGAATGTCACTTGGAGTGTGACTAACCAGACAATTCCTTATTGACCAAGTGGCCCATCCATGAAATCCTTGTCTCTCCAGCTTAGAGGTAAGGATGTTGTGCAGGATAGTGTCGAATGCTTTGCACAAGTCCAGGTAGATGATGTCTGCTGCTCTTCCCTCATCCACCAATTCTGTGTCCCCAAAGAAGGCCACCAGATTTGTCAGGCATCATTTGCCCCTAGTAAAGCCCTGTTGGCCATCACCAATTACCTCCCTATTTTCCATGTACCTTAGCACAGTTTTGAGGAGGATCTGCTCCATGATCTTGCTGGGTACAGAGGTGACACTGACTGGTCTGTAGTTCCCTGGATCGTCCTTTTTTTTCATTTTTAGTCCAACAGCGGGAACTTCATGGGCCTGCCATGATTTCTCAAATATGATGGATAGTGCTTAGCCACCTCCTCGACCAGTTTCCTGAGGACCTGCAAATGCAGCTCATCAGATCCTGTGGTCTTGTGCCCCTTTCAGGTTCCATAGATATTCTTGAACATCATGTTGTCCTGCAGCAGGTGGTTATTCCTTCTCCAAGTCCCTCACTTTGCCTTGTATGACTTGGGTGGTGGGACTGGAGCACTTCACAAGGAAGACTGAGGCAAAAAAGTTGTGAGTACCTCAGTCATTTCTGCATCCCAGGTAACCAAATCTTCTCTTTCCTTCTAGAGAGGGCCCACATTTTCCCTAATCTTCCTTCTGTCACTGGTGTACCTATAGCAGCTTTTCTTGTTGCCCTTTACATCCCTGTCCAGATTTAATTCTGTCAGTTCTTTGGCTTTCCTAACCTGCTTCCTGTCTTAGACAATCTCTCTGTATTCCTTTCAGGCTGCCTGTCCTTGCTGCCATCCTCTATAAGCTTCCTTTTTGTGTTTGAGTTTGTCCAGGAGCTTCTTGTTTATCCATGCATCCATATTTAAATAAAGAGTTAATAATTTTGAGATTTACATGTGTGAGGTGGGTTTGGTTAGGCTGGTTGTTCAGGTTTGGTTTTGGGGTTTTTTTTGTAAGCTGGTGTTTGAAATTCTTTCATTCATCCTCCAAGTGGCAATTAGGTAATGGCAGCTCTTGCTGCAATCAGGTGAGTGAAGTCGCTGCTTGCATGGCTGCATCTTTGTTGTGTGATTGCATGTGAGGTAGAGTTCCCAGCTTCTGTTGGGATGACCTAGCTTTATGGATTTTTGCTGTAGTGCAGTGATGGATACACTGGTAGTCAATAAAGTCAGAGCTGAGGTTTTACATGGACGTTTTTCCCAGAGGCTTGCTGTGATGTTTTATAGTCAAAATTGAGACAGCACTATTCACTGTTAGGATTTTCAGGGAAGCAAAATTGCTGGTTTCCTTTAAAGAAGACCAGCCTTTTTCTCTGTTCTTGCACTTTGTAAAAAAAAAAAAAAAAAAAAAAAGATATATGTGTTGCTTCTGCTTTGCCTTGATAATGGGTGTCCATATTATTGTAGCAGTCCAAAGGTAGAAAAAGTCTGTACTATCCAGAAGGAAGTGTTCCTCTGGCAGAGAAGCTAGAGCACTGGGTGGAACAACAGTAGGAGTAATTGTTACTATTGCTATTTTAAGCTGGAGGTTTTCATTCAGGGCTGGGATGCAAACCGCGAAAAGACAGATGTTGCCTTCCAGTAGCCAAAGCCTTCCATGTCATCTGATACTGAAAGCTGGAGGCATCGTGGTGGTAAAGCCTCTTGGCACTTCTGCCACTTGCCTGGACCCAGGAGGCTGGATAAGGCTGGGATTTTTGTGAGTTCAGCGAGCAGACTGGTTCTTAAGTCTTACTATTGACCTTCCATGTGTGAACACAGCTCTCTGCAAATGATGTGTGAGCTTTGGATCACCTTTGATGCACTGGACGAGGCTTTGCCAGCCTGCCTTGCTGCCCTGTGCAGGCTGCTGGCTCGCTTCCCTCAGCGTCGCATGGCAGCATCTGTTTGGGAGCTTCTTTACCCAGCACGTTTGGTGCAGGGAATATTTAAAGATGCCCACAAGGCTCCTTTGGTGTGGTTTACTGCATGAGTAAAAACCATTGTGATTCAGATCATTAGGACTATTAGCAAATTTTCTGTGTGCTTTTGCAGCCATGTTGTGAGGTCAGGAGTAACTGGTGAGGCACATATGCTCCTGTTGGGGCTGTGAGGGTTGACCTTTGCCAATACATGATGCATCTCTTTGGCTGTGGTTCGTCTTTGGGTGAATTTACATGGTGAGATGTAGCTGGACTCATGCTGGGCCCTGCTCCTCTGAGCTTGCACAGTGCATGTTTGAGTTCTGCTTTGGAGCAAACCAGCAGATCACGCTGACAGCAAGAGGCTGAAGGGCTCTGCTGGAAATTAAGCCGGTGGTAATTCCCTATGAATTATCATTGTACAGGGAAAAAGACCCACATACCATGTTAAAGCAGCAGGATGCAGAGTTCTGTTCCTTTCTCTCTGCTTCCTCAGCTGTTTCCAGAAGCTGCGTTCTGGAACACCCTTCTAAGAGCTGTTTATTTCTGGAGTAGTTTAGTGACAGCTGAAATGATTCTTGAACATTAACAAGTATCAGCTGATACTGATCCACAGCTGACTTGTTCACCTGTACATTGTGCATATGGAAAGACTAAGGAGAACATGAAAGGGAGGAGAGAGAACACTTCAAGATAAGTAAGGAGTGAGTAGAATGTTTTACTTTGTCTGGGCATGGGTTAATGGATGTTGAGGAGTGCAGGATGGGGAAGAGAAATAGTGGGTGGAAGTTTTGGGGTCTTGGACTACGCTGGGTACCTGGCTGGGGAATAGGGAGAAGAAGGAACATGGATAGGGAACTTCAGCTATATTAGCCTTTAACTGGTTTATTTATTTATTTTTTTTAAAGCTGTCTTAAATACCTGAGATTTTCAGCATGGCTAGAACAACATAGCTGATGTCTTTGTTTGGTATTCTTAGACTGGCAAGCCTAAAATGTGCTTTCAAACTTAGTTTTTCATTAACTAACTACCTGCAAGTGAAAAATGTGTCTGGACATAGATTCTGAGAGACAGTGATGTACAAAGCATCTGGCTGAGATTGAATCAAATTTGACTTCTCAAAATTTGGTAACTTTGGGAGTGCTTCATCCCTTATTTTACTGGTTTATTGTTTTGTATATAAAAGTGAAGGTGATGGTAATAATCAAAGCATTTTTTCTACCTGTTCCCAGAAACTTTTGACTAAGGCATTATTGCGATAGGCAGACAAGCTAAAAGAATGTGTTTTTGAAGAAATTTGTGTCACTTTTCTCACTAATTCTTCTGAGAGATTTCCTTTTGGCTTCACAATTGCTGTGATGCACAAGTTTTCCTTAACCCAAGCTTTCATAAAATGAATTTAGCATTCCATGACTCCTGCAAATGTAACAATCTGTCACAGCTTGCAGTGTATGCCCTGCAAGGAATTCACCTGCACTGTGGACTGGCCTGGCTCACATCCTCATTGAGAGGAACTTGGCAAAAGGAAGGAAATTTAAGCATCCCGCAGTGATCTTTTGTGAATATAATTTGACTTTCTCACTTTTGTTGCTTTTCATTTACTGTGTGCTCTCCCAGTGCCCAGCCACAGCGAGACCACCCCAGTTCCATGTACCAGTCCAAAAGAGAGCTTAGTCTTTTACATCAAAAGTAATTTTTCTCCTGATTGCTGTGCTGCTGGAGCTATGGGAGCCTCATTACTGATTTGGGTAGTTTTGTTGTGTATGTCATCCCTGCATCTCGAGGGTTGTTCCCATACTGCCACCAGGACCAAAACTGCAGCCAGAGGTGAAGCCCTACCCTGAGCTGGTGAGCCCAAGTGCACGTGGTGGTGGCTGGTGCTCCTGGGTAGCTGGGGCTTGCACAGCAGGCAGGCTGGGCAGGGAGCTTGTCATGGCCACAGAGCATCCTGTGCTCGTGGCCATCCTCAAGATGCCCTTCAGGGGTTATATGGAGATATGCACTGGCTTTAATAGGAGTCATTAAGCAGAAATTATGTAGGTCATTATCCTGTGTGGAGTGGGAGTTCTTGTGCAGTGTGTGTGTACATTGAGGATTGTGGCTGTTGTTGTAGTATGCCCTTACTGGATTTAAATAATCTTGCTCTTACGTGTTTTAAAGTTGTTCATAATAGGATTGGCCACCTTCAGGGTGCACTTTATGCGTGGGCTGTCTTTATAGTACTGACAGTGTAACTGTAATTGTTGCTGAAGGTCAGCAGAACTCCTAGTTTCTGGTATCCTCTTGGTTAAGTAGTTCTTGGCATTTTTGGAGTCACTGTCAATCCACCACGGTGAAACTGAGATTAAAATCTGATTCTTTGGATTTCAGACAAAAAGAATAGCGACTTTTCGTGGATGTTCGTTTCCCTGCCAGTAGAGGCTGGATGACTTAATCTCTGCATATATCAACATGTTGATCAAGTTTCACACCAAAGTATCCAGGGCTAACTATAACAAATATTTAAAAATGTAAGCCTCGGTTGTAATTGAAAACCTTTCTTGGTTATACAGTTCTGAGTGTAATGAAATGACAGCTCAGGGCTGGATTTTTAGGATAGCTTTATCTGCAGTAATACTCAGCTCTAGGACTATCAAAATAGCCTTCTAAAGCCAGAGCTGCCTGTGGCATGGCATTTGCTCAAATATGCCTTAATAAAGTGAGTGCAAGGTTTCCTATCCAAAGGAAAATGAAGTCTTTGAGTGTATTTCCTTTTCATATACCTGCTAGGAAGTCCTAGGGCTGAGATTCTGTGAAAATGGCAAAGTTGGATTAATTCTGGGAGTGTTTCCTGAGGGAGATATGGCTGGTTGGTTTGCTCTTTTACTTCCTTCCCTTTGGGCAATAAGCATAAGGCTGAAGCCCATGTTGTGGGTGGAGATGGGAGCAGAGCCTTTTGCAAAGTGATTGCTGAGCGCCTGCTGTCTACAGAGCAGTATTTTAAAACCAACCGTCATGCAGAGTTGCATGCCATACCTTGCAAATAGAGGTACTTCAACCTGCTTATTCCGGCAGGTCAACCCCCGGTGCAGCTGAGAGGAATCACGTGGTTGTTGAGCTCTAGATGCAGAAACGCTGTAGACTGAACTCATACTGTCTTTGCCGTTGCCAGCAGGAGCACTTCATTTGCAGTAATGTTATTTTATCATGAGCCAAACAAAACCACACAATTACGCTAAAAACACACCAGATTGTGTATCTTAAAGGTATCAGCCAGTCTGTTAATTTAAAAGAAAAACCTTTTTCTAGCTTGCTTTCCAGTACTGATTCTTTTTCAGCTCTTAACATCTCTTCTCTGCCCATTCATGAGTTGACTTTGACATTAGGTCATTGGGACAAAGACAGAAACGAGGTGTGTGGGGTTTGCCACCGTTTATAGAACCAGTCAGTTTTTTCCCCCTAAGAGTGTGGACCCTGAGTTGTAGCAGACTTCATTGTTGGCTGTATTGTGATCATACAAAGGTTTGGCATCTTCTATGATATCCAGACTTTCAAATCTGCTCTGAGATTTTCAGTTAGTAGTTACAGAATGAAGAAACAAGTCTGCAGACCAACAGTTCCTCCAAGGAAATCATTTTACCATTCTTGCCCCCATGTGCCTGTGCTTTTTCCACTGAAAAAGAAAACTGAAGGGAAAGGTAGAAACCCTGACACTCTGATACATTAGGAAATATTTCCCAAATTCATTTGGAGAGAGATATTATAGCCTATTACCTTCAGGTCTTGTCTTGTACAAGTTGGCATATCTCTGAGGGTCAGGGTTTCAACGCAGATGTTAGCTTGTCTCACCCCTAGCAATAAGTCCCAAAGCTCTGTCTCTTGGGAAGGGATTAGTGCCAAGCCCTCACACTCTGTTTACATGGACAAACCTATGCTCCACCTGCAGTAGTGCTGCACAGACACAGGATCCTGAGTTGTTCTAGTGACTGCTTTCTCTAATGAGTTCCCAGAAAATATCTACTATATCTTGGTATTTAGTGTTGCACAAGATGAACATTTGGAAGGAGGGAGATTATGGAGCAGTTTGATAGGAATGACTGATAACAAGTCAAAACGCTGCTAAGCAGCTGTGAGCTGCTGCTATCTGGTATGGTCTCACTGGTCATCCCAGCTGGCAGCTTCTGGCTGCACTTAGGTACTGGAGACACAGATCCAGCCCACAAACATGTAGTTTGTTTCACTGATACATATCAAAAGGCTTCATGAGTTAGAACAGGATCCTGACTTGCTCCTGTTTTAGTAATTTAGGAATCAAGTCAGAGGCAGGTGAACTGACTTGCTCCATGGCCACATAAGTACTATGGTTGAGTGAGATCCGGAACCCCAGAGTCCTCAGATTTTTGATGATCTGCAAATCATGCTCAGCAGCTCTGCCCAGGAAGAAGACATGTAAGCTTGGCCTAGCACTGCAGTGCTAAAAAAGTGAGTCAGTGGTTAGGGCACTGTGCATTTTGGTTTAATTTAAGGTTTCCCTCCTGCTCTTCCCTTTCCTATAAGAGACAATTACTTGCAGCATCTGAGTACTTATGTGGTATTTCTCTAAAGAAAACTGATTAATATATTAATGTAGTCAAACATCACCCATGAGCTGCAGTTTGTCTGAGTCCTGGGAACTGATGCCCGCCCCTTCAAAGAGGACAGATCTCCTGGCCTCCTTATCATCGGCAGAGCTAGAGATAAAGGAATTCCATGCATGAAAGGTCACCCCAGCTTAGTTACAGAGCCTCCCTCTATGGTTAATGATAAGCACTTCCAGGTGGGTTTCATTCCTTCCCATGTATCTGGCCAGGCACTTGGGTTGAGTGATTCGTGCTGGTTATATTGATTACTGTGGCAATGGAATTGTCTAATTTAGATTAGATTAATAAACTTTAGCTGGCTGAATTGGATGAGAAAAATTCCCCACCTACTATCTTGGATGCCTTTAGTGACCTCCAGTAGTGCTACCACACTAGCGTCTGTTAGAGAACTATATTGGTGAGAGAAGAGAATAAAGAAAGATATTTAGGAAAACAGATGAGACAGACTGTGTTACTACTGGGCTTTTCTTTATTTGAAGACCCATGATGGTTAGAAATTGCTCATATGCCTTCTGTAGATACCTGCTGTTGAGGGCATTTGGGCATTGTGTTTTATGGAAGTTTTGGATGAAAGTTCTTGATAGAGGTAAGCATGCTAAACTTACAGGAACTCTATTTAGGAAGCAGCAATTAGAAAGAAGACAATAGCAGAAATTAAGAGAGAGAGGAAATTTTATTCATGTCTGTCCTTTTGGTAGCAAGTAGGTCAGTCAGCTGAAAAGGACCCTAAATAGACTTGCAGTCCTCACACACTGAGAAAGTTGAGATGACAATTTTATCAAGGGTTGGTTGCGTAAAGCAAAGAGTACTGGATACATAGTCAGAATTGCAGAAAACATGTTTTATTTCGATTTTGAAAACGAAGATAAAACTTGTGTCAGCCCTGCGTTCCCAGGCAAAGATAGCCAAACCCATTGTCTTTGGGTTTTATGGATGGAGGGACTAAAGCAGATTAATTGAGGCCATGCAAGATTATTGTGTTGCACATGTGATTGCTGACCTTGGTGCGAGGCACCGTCTCTTTGTGTGTCCCATGCAAGGCAAACCGTGCCACAGCGTGGGTGGCAGAGGGACTGTGGGACCCCCCTGCTCAGGGCTGCTATCACAGGGGGTGTGCAGGAATCGAGGTGCCCTGATTCAGAAAGCCATTTGCGTGATGAGCAAGTGACGACACAATTCCCGCTCCCCAATGAGCACGAGGGTGAGAGTCCAATTATTTTGCACATAATGAGGAGGCCACTGAAAGAAGGACTGGAGTTTGGCAAGGCAAAATGGGAATGCTCTCTTGCTTCCATTTTGCACAGGGAAGCCTCATTATTTAGTTATGTGATTATGGTTGGAGTTCTGGCTCCTGATTGAAAGGACTATGTGATCGTCATGGTTTGTCTGGGAATCACATAAGGTAGAGTAGGAAAGAGGATGTGCCCATATAACAGCTTGTTTTGGAAACATCTTAGGGGTGATGGAGGAGTAATTCATGGGTCAGAACATGCACATGTCGATATTCCATGGACATGTCTGTTCCAACATAATCAAGTCTATTAGTATTAACCATTATTTTAATTTTTTTAAGGAAGGAAAATTTCAAACCTGTCTTTATGCAAAAGTATGCTTATTAAATGAGGGATTCAAATAATAACATTTCAATCTAGGAAGCTTGAAACAACTGGAAGAACTGAACTGGGATGGGATGCTGGTGCAATGGCAGCAATGGGTGGGATATGCTTTGGTAGTGGTGAGCCAGAAATGCTCTGGGGCTCACTAGTGGTTACAAAGCTGCAGCAGGAGACTTGTCAGCACTCTAGGAAGCCATATCTGCTGCTTCAGTGGAAAATATGGTGAGAAATCCTGAAAGAGCCATTGTTCTGAAAATGTTTAGGAACCTCTACATTTTTACTTCTGTTTAATTGATTTGGCTTTGACAGTATTTTCATCCAAATAGAGTAGTTTAGGAACACTTTTAAAATCAAAAGTGTACTTCTCCCATTTTCCAGCTCTTCCAAATTTGTTTTCCATTGTTTAGGTGACAAAGTGGAAAAGAACAAGAGATGGTTGTTGCACCTTGAAACCTGCTAGTTATTCTCCAAACAGTTTAAAAAACTTTCATAAACTTGAATGAGATGCTTTAATAAAAAATAAGTGTGTGCATGCACAGAATTAAAAAGCATCCTCATCTAATTTTTCTCTTTTTATTTTTCTATAAATTTACTTAACACGCAGAGAGGCAGCGAGCTGTGTATCTGTTTAGTTATCACATTAATGAAGCTCCAGGTTGAAAGAAGATGAAGTTATAAAAATGAAGTGCTTCATGGCATTGATTTCTCTAGATGCTAACAAGGCAGAATTTGAGTGGAGATGACAACAAAGTAATGTCTCTGAGGGCTAACATGCCAAATTAAAGAAAATGTAAATAAATTAACTGAGTCATCCTGTTACTTTGCAATCTAAGGAAGTTATACAAACAATTTCTGGAGTCTTCTAGAGGTTTATAAAACTAGTGATGCAGTACTAAAGGCATATGAGATATTAAAATAATTTCTCGGTGTATAACAGGTTTATATTTTGGAGTGGGGAGTTTCTGAGAAGAAATGACTCTTCATTTAAGGCACAGCTGTGTGGTAGAATCAATTGCAGGAGTAGTGAAAGTCAAACTTGCCAAATGACTGGGACTAAAAGGTAAGTCCAGTCTTCTTCAAAGTATCGAATGAATCCATAGAAGGGTTAGGATGCATTAATGAAAGATATAAATTAAATTATTAGAGGTGTGGATGTGGCTCTCTTGCCTCCATAAGGTAGTGGGGAGTCTGTCTCTGTCACAGGAACTTGTTTCTGCAGCCCATCCTACAAGTAATTTTAGAACACCCTCACTGAACGGCTCTCTCTCAAAATAAACCTGATATTTTGTAGTGTCATTTTGTGTATCTAAGTGGCTTTGTTAGTAATTGCAATGAGTTCACAATAAAATGGAAAAGCCTTTTCCTTCTCTGCCTGGTTCTCATCTTCATTGGTGCTTTGTCTTCAACCTGGGTTAGTAGCATCCAACTGGAAACATCCCTCTTCTGACATGGCATGATCTTCTTTAGGCATGGTACTCCTGCATCAGGTTGTTGGGTTTTCCCTGTTGTAAGCATGGAAGTATGTTTTTGCAGAGGTATGGATTTCAGGTGGTAGTGTGCAAATACAAGTGAAAAACTGGCCTAATAAAATCTCTAGTATGAGATGTGGCTGTCTGAGAAAAATTTTAGTTTTGCTATAAAATCTAAGCCTGAAATTGAAAGGGAGAAATACTTGGCATGTTCATGAAAACGAAGCATGCGAAGCTGGAGTCTGTGACATTGCTGGTTTTATAGCACGTCTCCAGAACTGTGTTTCACTTCAGGAGGAATCAACTCAATAGATAAAAATCATTATATTATATGCTTTGGTGTGGATTTTATTTTGATGAAGTATGGGTATTTCTAATGCAAGTCCAGGTTGCAGTTAGGCTGGAGTGCTCCTTCCTGTGACTGTTGAATGGTTTTACCTTTCATAGCTTTAGCAAGGCAGTGGTTGAAAAGAATTCCAGAATATATTCTGTTTGTTTTTTCTGTCTTGCTTTTTGTACAATAACAATGTAACCAGTAATTTGTGACCTTACCAGTCATCTTTGAAATGAATTTTTCTAGAATTTTTTTTAAGAGATTGAAGGTTTTTCTCTTTGCCTAGTTTATAAAAGTCATGAAAAAACAGGTCTCATCTGCCTTTTAAAATTTTCTGTTTGGATTTTCTTTATTTGGATTTTCTGATAGATTTATTTATTTATTCTTTATTTCTGGTTTGTTTATTTAGTTCGTTAGATTTTCAGATTTTTTGGGTTTTTGTTTTTTGTTTTTTTTTTTTAGTTTGGATTTTCTGTTTTAGCATCTTCAGTCTGATATATCTGGTCTAAGTTTTTGAGGAGGCAGGGAGGTGACTTCTGGAACTTTTTTTTCCTGTTTCTGTGTTGGCCTCAGATAAATAGAATTTTTTTATTACTTTCTGGAAATAGAAAGACAGAGATAATACACCTATGGAGAAGTAATATCCGTCTGTAAGGGGGTGAGTAGGCAAAATACGTATCCTGCAGAAATAGAATATGTATTAGTTTACATTTCCTTCTCCATTTTGAGCTTTAAGAAGTGATAGGGAAAGCTGTTGTTGCAAGCTTCTGGTTAATATGATGTTTTTACGGTCTACTTTCCATTGCAGTCAGGGAGTCTTGTTCCACATTGAAGTTGCTAATTCTTAACACACAGGATATTTTCCTTCTCATTAAAATGTGTTTATTTATTTTTCAGTGAGAATATCTTGCTTAAGATGCTTCTTTTGATCTTTGGTAATGTCACAGACTCAGTAAGACTGCTAGCATAAAGTAGTGTTTATCTCATTTCACTTTTACATCCACTGTTAATTGGACCTGGGTAATATAACCCCATTGCAATAACTGTTTTAGTTTGCCGAGTCTCAATATGATGTCCAAAAAGATGCAGGTAATATTAGTGCTTGGAAATTGCTCCCTGTCTGTAATTGGAAGGCTTCCTCGTATGTTTCTGTGATTTTATTTGCATTTATTGCGTTTTAGGCCTTTTCAGAAATGGGGGGGGGGGGAGGTTATAGCAAGAAGTACAAAGTTTTTGCAAAAACAATTTTTTTCTTTTTTTTTAAGCTTGAATTGGTAATATCACTTACGTTTCTAGGGCAACAACTTCATGTAATGCAGATCAGCAGCTGAAATACTTCTCCTAGCAGCTGGAGAGTGAAGTTAGCAGGACCCACGGTCTGTTCTGCAGCTGATACTGGGAGCTTTGGGTCCCTCAGCTGCCCTTCGTAGCTGGTGTCATTCTGGGGAGCAGCAAGCAGCACTGAGTGATACCAGAGTTATCCTCAAGAGAGGTGGTAATGTAGGATGCTGCAAGTTCAGGGGGGTGAATAAAATCAGAATTTCCTATACTTCTGGCTCAGGAAGAGCTTTGAGAGGAGGGAGGAGGTGACGAAGTGAGCTTTCTCCAACAACTTGGATTGCGGAGGAATGTGAAACTTCACAGTTTTCTCCCATCTTGCTCTTGAAAGTTAACACAAGAAGTAGATAGGAGTGGGAGACAGTTTTCTGACAGGAATCCCAGATTCTTCATCCCCAGAAGCCGAGATGGTGATGAGAAGCTGGGTACTCAGCAGAGAGTTACCCGCAAATTTTGTTGACTGAGTTAAATCCTCTAGCAAGCAGGTGTCGGGTAAATGTTTTGACTCCTTGCAGTATATATTTGCATATTTGAAGATTTCTGGTACTTGTGACTCATTTTAGTTTGCCCAAATCTTAAAAAGAGCAAACCAGCAAGGCCCTTAATTTTTATGGGATCGCTGTGTAAGGGCTTCGAGATGTGCATGCCCCGGGCTGGGCATCCTGGGAGGATGATGTACGTGCAGGTCCTAACCATTGGCATCTTATGGGTAGCTGTAGTTGCCCCTCAGACTCTAGGAAGTGTCACTGTCTGATCATCTCCAACCCGGAACCCGTTTTCTACCAACACCTCTGCTGGGTCCTTCTTGCTCTCCCCAGCGTGACTTGTGTCCTGCTTCTTGATCAGGGTGGGTGGGTGTTGGTGTCACAGGTCAGGCTGTAGCAGAAAGCTGGCCCTTACAGAAGGTTCTTTGAAGTGTTTTAGAAGTCTAATGGAAAGTGAGGCTTCATCTGTAGTGTCATTTTGTTCATACACGTTTATTTTCTTCATGTAAATATGCTGGGGGGGTTGGAGGAAGAGAAAACTTGCTGAGAGAATAACGCTTGATGCCTTGGAAGGAATTTTTCTTGATAAAAAAGCTTTTTCTGTAAATTTTTTGGTTTTGTCACTTCTCGTTTGCTGGCACCATGAAAGGTGGTAACATGCTCTATGTAACCTTCTTACGTGTGTTTTTGTTTGGTACATTAATAGCTTCATTAGTACGTGAGGAAAAGCAAATTTCAGCTTAGTTGCTGATCAAAACGTGTTTTTTTTTTTCTAAAAACTGTAATTCAAGGTTATGCATGTGCAAAAATAGCTTTAGGCTACAAGTACGTATTCAGCAGGTCTAGCTCATTTTATTGACATATTGTTTTGTAAACTGTGGGTGACTTGCATTGTTCTCAACCAAAATAGCTTGCATCAATCAACATAAGAGAGTAATTGATTTACATATTTTCATTGTGGAAATGATCCAGGCGTTTTTACTCTACAGTGCTAGACTTGAGAGACGAAAACTGAAATGACATTTTGGGTTTGATGTTTGTTTTTAAGTTATTCTTCATTTCTGATTGTGCTGGAGAAACCATTGTGACCTTAAATTTGAGCTTGGCATAGCATTGAATGAAAATAAAGCAAGACTTATTTCATGAGTGTGTCGCACATCAGTACAGCCCTAATGTGATGAGGAGAGGGCAGCTCCTGCTTGCCATGATGAAGTGTAGTCCAAAACACTTGCTAAGAGCAAGTGCAAGAGTTAACTATTTCTTTTCTGTACAAAAAACTGAAGCCAGCAGAGGAGACCATGGGAGATAGGGAGTCTGATGAATTTTTTCGTGGTGTGCCTGGCAACTCTCCGCATGCCACAAGTGAATGAAAATGTGTAGCGTATTTGAATGGGCAAGGGCTGGCTCCTGTTTGTATGAGGCAGCAAAAGGTTTCAGAACCATCTGAACTTCTCTAGTCCAGTGTAGTGTAGATAAAACACCAGTTTCTGAATCTGATGAAATGCAGAGAATGGAGTGATTATCACTTTGGGTTGATTGACAGGCGGTGGCTTTTGGGGGAGTGTGAACTTGTGTTTCTGTAAAGGTGTACCTCTCCTCCTCTGCACCCTGACTATACTGTCTGCTTGATTATTAACTGCTGCTTTTTTTTTCTCTTTTTACCATAGGGTGATGGAGTAATGAGCCAGAATGCTCAAAATCTCCATGTAAAGAGATACCCAACACAGGCCATTCAGGCAAATCTGGTTTACCCATGGTGTCCTTAAGAATAAATTCTTACAGTATTAAACCTGAGACGAGGTAATGCAAAAGAGTCTTCATTTTACTTTATGCATTCTCTGTTACAGTGCCTGGTCTGTTACTGGCATATTATACGTTGTCACTGTGACCTTAATTCCTCACTTTTAAGCACTGCCTGAGGGGATAGATAGTACTGGAGGCGAGAAAGCTTCTCCTTGAGGCAGGGTATCAGTAAGATTTGCGTGGCATCAACTAAGGATATCTTTGGGGGAAAAAAACCAACCAAACAAACCAGTTCTGTTTCTTTCTGTTTTTATTCTTTAGACAAGATTCCTGATTGGTTTTTTTTGGTTTTTTTTTTTTTTTGAAAACCTGCCCATGAACAGAGAGCATTTAGGCTGATGACAATGGCATTTCTAGTGCCTTTCTAGTGTCAGTGTTGCGTCACTGGTGCTAAATTTTATCTTTCTGCGAGAGCGATGACTGCTGTGTTTAAACTATTGCTGCTGTAGAGTTGAGGGCTGAAATCAGATTTTCTGGCTTCAAGTTCTAGTCCTGAGAAAAGGCAGTCCTGTTGGTGCTGACCAAGCATAAGCAGCTTCTCCATGACCACTGCTGGGAAGCAGCAGGTTGGCCCAGCTCCCTGGTAACATCCCTAGCTTCAAAGTGTGCCCTGCTTCCTGCTTGCTTGCAGTCATGGGTCTCACTCCTCCTGTGCCCACCCAGAAAACCCCTCCTTGCAAGCAGTGATGTTTTCAAGCTGGCTGTGCTGGTGATAGTTCAGCACCCATGTTCTGCTTTCAATCAAGCTAGTGACCTTCCCGCTTTCCGTGGTGTACCAGTAGGCTCCCCAGAAGTTTCCTGAATTTTTCCTTGGATACATGACAGAGTGAATGAATTTCCTAGTTTGCTGGCAAAGAATTGGAGAAGCATTTGACTCAGCAATGGAACAGTCCTTGTGACTATTCACTCAGAGGCATAAAAGGCAAAGGAGACCACAAAAGGTTACACAGACATATGGCCATTGCGGCTGTTGGCAACTTGGCAGGACCAGGTTAGTCCCAGGTGCTCTTACCTGTGCTAACCCTGCTGGGGAGTGTCAAGCTGATGGGAGAAATGCAGCTGGCTGTTCAGTAACTTGCAATGATTAAAATCAGACTTTACTCTGTAACAGTCCAAATGTGTTTTGCGTTCCTTCTTTCCAAAAAACCAGAAGTGTCAGGGTACTGCAATTCAGATGCCTTTTTTGACTCAAGCACATTTCCTCAGGCTGCTTACTTTGAATCAAGTGGTGCAGGGGCTTGAACTTGGGCTGTCCTCTTACCAGGTCAGTACATTTGTCTTTGCTCTGTGCTTAATTGATGTGATCTGCAAGCAAAAGAGAATTGGTGAGCTAATCTAGTGAAAGCCTGTTCTCAGACCTTCAGTTTTTAATCTCTTCCTGGAAGACAAGTGATGGGTGCAGTAGATGGTGCCAAATACAGGGACCCAAACAGTACTCCCACACTGGCAGAGAGCATGTTATCCCATTCTTGCTCTTTGTAATGACTTTATGCATTATGAAAATTCATGAGGATTTTATTTTCCTTTGGGTTAAGGAATTATCTGATCAGCTGTCTGTCATTCTGAGAGTGTCTGGATGCTGACAGTTGTCTGGATGCAGTCTGTATTCCCCTTCCATTTCAACTCCTTTTGAAAGCTTCTGACTGGTATCCATTGTCCTGGCAGCATTCATGGGCTCTTTTTGGAGGGCACGCAAATGACTGAGGCCCAAAGCCAACTGGTGCAATGCTCACTGAGCATTGCAATGCTTAAATAGGCATGAAGGCTGGAGTTGTGTTGCCTAAACAGAGGTATCTGCTGCCATGTTAGGGGCTTCAGGAGAGTACATCGTTGTTGGTTCAAAAAGGGCATGGATCTCTCAGCTTCCAAGATGCATGTACGGTGCCACTATGCCCCAGTAACTGGGCAGACGAAACTCTTGTAGGCGTCTGTTAATTAAGTGATAACTTGCTATGTGAGGGGGATAAGCAGAGTGATGCTTCACAATTTTTTATAATTTCCTGAGAAAACAGAAGTTTATTTGATCGATTGTGCTAGTTCAATACATGATAGAATCGTAGAACGACTTGGGTTGGGAGGGACCTTGAAAGACCATCCAGTTCCAACCCCCTCTGCCATGGGCAGGGACATCTTCCACTAGACCAGGGTGCTCAGATCCCCATCCAACCTGGCCTTGAACATTTCCAGGGATGGGACATCCAAAACTTGTCTGACCTATCCAGTATTAGCAATATCCATTTTTAAGGAAGTTGGAATATTGGGGTTTTTTAGGAGAAAGTGCAGTAAAGACAAGTGAAAGGTTGCAATGTATTAAAACAAATCCATTGTGATAAATGTCATTGGGATGTGATTGTATCTAGTTCTTCCATAGCATACCGTCACAGCAGGACAGGGTGTTGGCATTACACAGGAGTTAGGCATGCACTGACAGGTTCCACTATTTTAATTTGCTTCACTGTCACGTCCTGCAAACTTATCTCTCCTCTCGTGCTATCTTGTGCATTTAATAACTGGCTATTCTTAAAATAAATCTCAGCAAAGAGAAGGTGAAAAAAAAATAAATGAAAGGAGCTCAAACACTAAATGGAAGAAGAATCCAAGTTTCCCTAGGGCTGGGGGGTTTTTTGTTGGGATTTTTCCCCTTTTTGAAAACTATTAAAACAGCCCTCTACCTTCATCTGGCACTGCAGTAGGCATTTTGTGTCTGGCCTCCTGAGAACTCATCTCTAAACAGGTAGAATATGCAAATAAATACAAATACTGACTAGGATTCTCTAACTGTCTCAGATACCCAAAGTGAGTGAAGCTAAGCCTTTTTTTTTTTTTTTTTTTGCTTCTTTCTTCCTCAACTGCACAAAACTCCTTCAGCTCACAGAATCTGCCTGTTTTCACCCTTCCTGAATGGGAATGTGTGTTCTTCCAAATGGCATTTTAAAAACATTTCCAAGCAAGACTATGAATCTTTCCTGAGATCGAGACCTCCCCCCTCCCCCACCACATTTTTAAGTATCTTTACAGACAAAAAGTACTGTAGCATTTAAAACCAGTTTCAAAGTTAATGGCTGAACATGATGATCCTAGAAATCTTTGTCAACCTAAATGATTCTCTGCTTTTATTCTTTTGGGGGTTTCAGTTTGGGGGATTTCGTATGATGTTTAGAGTTTTGGAGGAAGAAAGCAGTAGCTGTCACTGCCATGAAAAAGGAGGAGAAGCCGGAGAATCTCACAGGGTGACTCCCAGTTGCAGCATGGAGCAAATTCCTGACCAGTTGGGTTGCTACAGCAGTATTCCTATGATGTCTCATGCAGAAAGGGAGGTTATTACCATGCCTAGTCATCAGCAAGGAATTGCACTTCCCTTGAATTCTCCTTGGCTTCAGTCATTCATCTGACCCCAAAGGGCTGTTGTGACAAGTTCCTTCATGTGCAAGGGCAGCGTGGAGCTGGCTGGATTTCAGCAAACACTGGTGCTGGGTGGTGCTTGTGTTGTGTATATACAGTTGCAGAGTGCTTTCCGAACGAATAGTCCACGGCAAAGCTGTTTTAATGAGCTGGAATGCCAATTGTAGCATATCCTACCCAATCTGGCAACATTCTACCAAGCTGAAATACCTTCTTTGTTCTTAAAATAGCCCCCACTGATTCAGATTTTAATTGCAGATATTACAGCTGTCAAAGAAAAGGAGAGATGACCAGATGATTGTGTTGATAGTATAAATGGAAGCTGGGGATAAGTCGAGTTCCAGCCTTTAGATCTTCCTTCATTTAAGATATGCCTGTGTGCTGCAGTGATTATGGAGGACAGAGGCTCTCTCTCTCTAATGTTAAGATGAGCCTGAAGTGCATTGTGCCTCATTATATCCACCATGCTGACTAAACTAGTCTGACAAATAAGCATGTGGGGCTACAGGGATTTCAGTGCTAGTAACGGTAACAAATAGGCATAGATATTAAATATCTTGGTTAAAGCCTGAATCTTGATAAATGCAGATGGAATTTACTAACACGCTGAGAGATTGTGATTCAGGAACTCATTTAAAACAAAAAAAAAATCCCGGGAGGTGAATAAAAGGATTTTAAATTTTGGGCACTAGACTGCATGTTTGCATTGCCTATCAGTCAGCACTGGTCAGGATGTGAGAACTCGTCTGAGTAAGTGAACTGAATCATTTCAGCACAGATGTGTCAGGGGCAGTTGTCAACTGAGCAGGCGGCCATGTTGCTTTTTTGCGTCATTACAAATCAAGTTCTCAGGTTTTGCAAGTTCATGGATCACCTCTTGGAAAGAGGCTTGGTAGGTTGTCTTAGGTTTGTGTTTCTATGTTTCTGGTGTCGAGGAGAATGGATTTTTAGCTGGATGAAAAGGTGCCTGGCAGGTTCCTCAGGCTGCAGGAAAACATTGTTCATGTAGGGTAAGACCATCTACCTTAGCTGATAATGAACATGGGAAGGAGGGAAGAAATTAGCAAAAAGCCTCCAGACTGAGTCTGCAGCTCAGTGCGATGCTGACTACACAAACTGACACCGTGATTACGTCTCTGAGCCTTTCACTGTTCTGGACAAGGGTAGGAAGCCATCTATTAGAGGGGAGAGGGAGCTTCTGCCAGCCTTGAGACATTTCTGCAGTGAATATGAGAGAATTGTAGATGGATGGTAGCACAGCTTGGCTATCCTTTAGGGTTCACCAGTGTTCCAGTGTTGTCCTATGAAGGTTTCCATTACATCTCTTACATTTGGTATTAATCACCATTAGCTACCGATTTACACAATGAAAGATCAAGTGAGGAGTTGATACATGCTGCACCTGGCAGATATGGTCCTTACAGAGGACCATAGGACTTTCTTATCCATTCCTGTTGTGAAAGGTAATACCATTCATGGTTGTTGAAGGTTTAATTATGCCTTTGCAGCATTCTGATGTGCCTGAAGGGATTTTGCTGGAACTTAACAACAATTACAAAAGCAAGGGAATAGATGGAGAATGTGATTTTGTTTGTGTGTTTTGCTTGTAGTACTGAAGACGGAGGGGCAACTTTCTTAGCGAAGTTTGAAGAATGAATGTGTATGCTTTCTTGTGTTGTGGTGGGTTTTTTTTCATAGCTTCACAGTAAGTTTTAAAACATTTCAGTAGGGCCTTATCCTGACCATTGATTTGGGGAAATCTTTCAGTGGAGGTATCAGAGGTTTCACTTCTCTGAAGACCTTTACAAGCCCAGCATTTTATTAAAGGTGAGTAGAAGACATTGCTCCATATGCTTCTGATTGCTGTGTATGTTCCACTCACCTTTATTGCATGGAGAATGGGAGGATCATCTCAACATCTCGTATCACTTACACCATTTATGAGTAGATGATTTAAAAGTAAAAGCTTTGGAGAAGGCAATGTGAATGGAAATTGGGAGCTTAAGAAAATTGCATCTGATGACCAAACCCTGTAATTTTGCAAGCCAGAAAGTAGGCGTTGTTTTTCAGGCAAACCGAAAACCCCACAACCCTACATCCCACTCTCAGATGGAATTGAAAGTAGTAATGAAAAAGGTATTTGTTCACGGTCTGTTTGTACCAGCACAGAGAGAAGATTACTGAGACTAGGTGGTAGCAGTCTATCAGGTGGAGGTGTAACACAACCTAGTGTTCTGGAAAGCAGCACTGAAGGAAATAAGGCACACTTGAATTTTTCTTTTCACAGTGAGTGCAATTAATGATTAGGAAGAACTCATTCAGAAATGCAATGCATGGCTGTCAGCTGCTTTCACAACTGGGTGCTTCTCTGAGAGGTGATGTAGTTCAGTTCAAAATGGTGCACTTGATCCAGGAGCCATTTGGCCTGAAATAAGCAGTCAGGCAGTGTACTCTTGACCTTAAATTCTGCAAGGCACTCAAATCACTTGTGTGTGTGTTTTCAATATATTCATTTAAAGTTTTTTTTACACTTTTAAAATGGGAATTGTCTCATCTTGAGGAGGTGGTAAGTATAAAGGGATGAGTACTGTGGTTTTTACTCTGGAGTATTTTTAAATACTTACTTGTCCCCAGCATGCTCAGTAGAACTGTTTGCTTTCTTCCTTGACCACCAGTTGGACTGCTGGTGGTATCGCTTGCATTAGTGTGCTGGATAAACACTTGAGGTGCACTCTCCTCGAGGAAAAAGCATTCTGCATCCAGGTGCTTATTTAATGCAAAGTGAGGCTGAAAGATTAATCAGATAATTAAGTTAATAGCATAGTGTTCTTTTTAAGAAAAGGATTGTGGAATACCAAGATAGTATTGCACAACACGTCCCCATGCAGGAAATGGAGGAGGGATTCTTCAGGGACTCTGCTCCCCTCAGCAGGTATCAAACTATCAAAATATTAAAATAACTTTCCATGCATGTGAACCAGGATAGTTAGGTGCAATGTTTGGTGGGAGTTATGACTGTTTCTTATTCTGTAGTCATAGGAGGGAAAAGAAAACATCTAAAGATCAATATATTCTTGTAAGACTGGGAGGAGACTTCCTTTCTTATTCCCCTTTCATTTGGTTTAATATTACATGGAGGTGCTGGATGAGGCTTGCCTTGGAGTTAACATAATAGACCCCCATTTGTACTGGGTTTTAATCTGTATAGACTTGAAATTTTCCCCTGGGCTGCAAGGCTAAGTGATAAATGGTAATGCAGGGAAATACTGTCATCAGCCCTCAGGAAAGGCTGATCGGGCAGCTTATCCTTCCCAAAGATGAAGGAGATTTGGGGTCTGAAATGGCCAAGGCTCCGTGAGCCTGAGTTCAAACCTGCCTGGACCAAGGAGAGGCATTTTTGCAACGCAGAAGATGTTGTAGCAGGAGCACATCTGTGCAGATGGGCTGAGCGCACCCTCTTCAGCCAGTGGACTTGCTCTGGTCTGCAGGATGTGTCACTGGGCTAGCAGTGCCCAATACATGCCTGAAAATACCCTGCTCAGAGGTGATGCGGGCACAGCGGGCAAGGGAGCTCCTGTTGCAGGCCCAGCTTCGTGCTGCCTGGAGGAGTCTCGGCTGTCTGGTGTTAGCTCTTGTAAGGGGCAGATGCTGCATAGCTAGTTTGGAGATCGTAATGTGAGCTCTCAGCCCGCTTTGTCAAATTTGTGTGCTTGAAGTTAGGCTCAAATCCATGCTTGGGCACCCATTAGGTCATTGCAGAGCTGTGCCTAAGCAAGAATGTCCACAGCTTTTCTGGGCAACATGTTCCAGTGCTTCACTGCCCTCTGGGTCAAGAGTGTCTTCCTAACCCAACCTGACACAACCCAAATCTCTCTTCTTTTAGTGTAAAACAGTTCCCCCTTGTCTGATCACTATCTACCTATGTAAAAAGGTACTCACGCTCTTTTTTGTTAAGTCACCTTTAGGTACTGGAAATCTACAATGAGGTCTCACCAGAGGCTTCTCTTTTCCAGGCTGAACAACCCCAACTCTCTAAGCCTTTCTTCACAGCAGAGGTGCTCCAAACCTCTGATCATTTTTGGGACCCTCCTCTGCACTCACTCCCACAGGTCCACATCCTTTTTGTGCTGAAGATCCTAGAGCTGGATGCAGTACTTCAGGTGGGGTCTCAGGAAGGCAGAGTAAAAGAGGAGAATTGTCTTTGTCAACCTGCTGGTCATGCTTTTTTTGATGCAACCCAGGATACAGTTGGCTTTTTGGACTGGCTGTAGCATTAATGTGATGGCATGGTCATTTCCATGCCAGACAGTAGGGAGACAGCAGTGGTTTCAGCAGCGCGAAGGTCTTCAAAGGCAGAGAGGGTGCGCAAGAAACCCCAGTGAAGTAACTTACGGATAGTTTTCCAGGCAGTTCCTGAGGGGAAAGAGGGAGAAATAGCAGTTCTGGGGAGGTGGGTGGGTTGCTGCCATGCTGCCCTGGAGGGCTCTACCTCAGCCCCTTGCAGCAGCTGGAGCCTGGCTCGGCGGAGGCTCCCCGGCAGAAGACATGGATGCCAGGGCAGTAGCCGCTGTGTCACCGTTAACCACACAGCGTGTGGCTGCCTGAAATCCCTCTTGTCATCGTTGTGAAGCTGAAATTCAGTGGCAGTTTCACAATGGCACAGTTCCCCGTGCGAGGGAGGGAAAGTAGGTCAGGGACTGCCCTGCTGGCGTTTGTTTATGCGGTTGTGGGGCTGTGCTGAGAGCTGAAGGCATGGAGAATCCAGCAGCCAGAATTCATTTCTCACCCCTTTCCTTTGTCTCTGACTCTGGCGTGGGAGTTGACTGGGGAAGAGATGCTAGAAGGTTTGGTTAACTTCCTTGGTATGGTTACTACTATTTCAGTAGGCCCTAAAGGTTTTCTGGTATGACTGGGCACCAGGCATTGTGCAGACTGGTCAGACTGCCCATGTGCCGAAGAGGAAATGGTTCAGGTGGATGAGCTAAAGCACTGATGAAGTACAAGGGGCTTTTAAAGTTTTGGCTGCTGAAGTGTGTGCTTAGTATCTATGTGCCTGAATTACAGGCAGTGCTTCAGGATAGCAGTATGAGGCCTTCCAGCCCCAGAGGCAGTGACAGCATAGTAGCACCTGCATTTCAGCAGTGATACCACATGGTGAGTGGACACCTCCTGCTCCTCCTTTTAAAGCTATGGTAGCCAGCAATCTGAGGGCCGGGAGGGAAGCAAACAAAGTGGGGACCCAACTTTGTAACACGAAGCTGTACAGCTTGAGGCTTTAGCATGATCAGAGTGTAGCAAAGACTGGGTTAATGCAGTTGTTATCCAGATAATCAGAGAACTGTTTGGCAAACCCTTGGATGTGCAGCATTTGTGTATCACCAGTTGAAGCTCAACAGAGTGGAGGCTCTGCAGCTACACTGACCTGTGTTCCGTGGTGTGGAAGAGTTTGGGGCTGGTGTTCCTGGACACTCCTCCACCTGTGCAGTACTAGAAGTGGACTTGCCGTGGCTGGAGAAAATGAGTTCTTTGAAGTGGCACAAAAGTGAGCACAGATTGGGTTTTCCTCTGAGCACTGGCCTCCCAATATTTTCTTGTGGAAGTTGGAATTTTTGGTGTAATATAAAACAGGGCCAGGGAGCAATTCAAGTACCTCTCCTATGTTTATTCAGTATTTTTCCAGATTAGCCCCTAGCTTCATTTGGCTCAAATATGCAAACTACTTAAGAAATAGAAAGAAATCCCCTTAACTAGCTTCCTGTGAGGGATGTCATTGGGTATTCTGAGGACTGTCCATCACTTACTAAAAAGTTAACTTAAACAAAGCAAAACATTGTGGCTCTCTTCGACCACCACAACTCTTCAGCTATTGCTTAGCTACCACTTAGCAATGACCTTTCTCAACAAAAATGATGTTGTGAGCCTCCAGGATGAAAGGGAAAGAGCACAAAACACCCAAAGTCTTTGCTCTGAACTGCCCTGAACAGGCTATTCCACCCTTTCAGGGGAGAAATTTTTCCTACTATCTGTCCTCCTCTGGTGGAATTTGAGGTGATTTTCTTTTCTCCTATCACTCGTTACTTGGAAGAAAAGATCAACCCTCACCTTTCTAGAACATCCTTTCAGGTAACTGTAGAGAGCATTTGACAAAGCCATCAGTAATTTTGAGTGATGGTTAAGATTCTATCTTAGATATAGACTGTGAATTCTTTAATTTCTGAGACATCATTGCCTTCCAGTTGGTTCCTCTGTGGAATTTTGGTGCCATGAAGGTAAAAGCATTGCCTTTCTGCAGGGAGTCAAAGCTGAGTATACCAACCTTCCCCGGTGTTTGGGTGGCAGCAGCAAACAAGCTACATGTAGCGAGCAGTATGGCATTCCTTCAGTCATGGCCCTCGTATTGCTTTGGTTCGGTGCTTCATGCATTCAGAAAGAGTCTCAGAGGTTCTTCCCTGCGAGCCATGGGCAAGTGCCTCCTCAGTGCTGTGGTCATTGGCTTCACAAAATGCTATTTCCGTGGCCTGGAGGGAGCTCCGTGGGATATTGCAAAGAGAAAGGCAGTCTGTGATGTGTTTTTATTTCTTTTTTCCATTTTTAACCTTTTACGTTCGGAAAGGTAGATGTGAATATAAGGACTGTTTTTGTCAGAGTGGCAGGTCATTTTTAGAGAGAAGAATGAACTTAGTATATCCTGCAGTGCATCCATTTCATTGAAGTTATAAGTACTGATGCACTAAGAACTCGAAGCTTAACTTCTTTTGGTTTGCTTAACTTTCAGTAACCCTTCTGAGGTAGATTCAGCCCATAACGTGCATTTGTGCCTCTTCTTCTGTTGGACTGTGTTCCGAGCAGGGCAGTCTTCTCTCTCTTTTTCTGGGAGAAAGGGAGTGATTTTGTTTTCAGTGGAATTTAACTCTCATTCCCAGTCAAAGGCAGTTTAGCTGTGCAGGTATGTATGGACACAGAAGGACCTGTTGTCACACACCCAGCCAAACAACCTGTGTAGCAGAGAAGGCAGGGGATGATCCTAATGTTGCAGATTTGGCATCTGAACAGAGGCTCCCATTATCTAAATATGGGACAGGACAGCTTCATTTTGAAGCCCAATGTTAGAGAGCTTCAGCTTGTGTCAAAATCAGCGAGGGGAAAAGATAGAGGCTTTATGCCAGCGTTCTGTAAGCTGTCAGAAGTAGAATTTCATAATATGGATCCTATAGCCTAAACTACATTTTTTTTTGATAGGTTATGTAGAATCTGATGGCCTCCTATTCTGAAATGATAAAAAATTACAGATTGCAATGAAGTTATCAAGAAATTGAATTTCCATACCTTTGAAAATAGAGTTATGAGTTAATAAACTGTTGGTTACACATCATCCCTAAGAAAACCCAAAATAAAAATTGTCGTTCCCACCATTTATGGTGGTCCTTGCTTCACTTTACAACTTTGCTAGGTCCAAGCAGTAGCAACCTTGCTGCTTTAGATTAACTTTAATGAGTGCAATAACTGGACCTGATCTACGAAAAACAAATAAAGAGAAAACATATGTGACCATCAAAATTATGGTAATGGCAACTTGAGTGATACCTCAGAAATGCTTTGGAATTCATTAGGTTTTGTGCCACTGTGAAAGATGCAAAAAAACATTAGTAAAGTGTTCATATTTTGTGGGTGGGTAGTAAGCAGTTTGAATAGTGAGAGAAAAGCAGTCTTATTATCTTAGGGGAGTCCACCAGTCGTTTATTATAGAAAAGGCAGAGGCAGGGGAACAGAATTGTCTCATTTTTTATATCCTCAAACTTCAACACCGTACTTTTTCACTACAGTATTACCCCAGAAAATCAAAAGGTGGGGTCTCTAGAGGTTTTTGTGAAGGATCATATTTTTGAAGAGAGGTAGAGTTGGAAAGGATGCAAAAAATTAAATATATTGAAAAGTTCCCAGTTGTTAAGCTGCTTTGCAAATAGTTTTAGAAGAGAGCAGTGAGGTTCAAGTTAAGACTCTAGCCTCAGGCTGCTTAGGTGCTGCAGTGTTTGATTTCTCATCTGCTGCAGGACAGATGCCTGGGACACGGACTGAGTCAGAGCTTTAGCTGAAATAGAATATGTAGGATGTTGGTCCTGTGATATCAAGAAAAAAAGTTTAAAAATCTGTACATTGAATGGTTACCTGATCACTTTCATTTATCAGTGATAACAGTAACACCATTGCATTAGAGGAGAACAGCAGTTCAGACTGTTGAAGGCTTGCGGTGACAGGCTGCTGCAAGCTGCCTGCTAGCTGTATGCCAAATCCGAGGGAAGGACATCTGATCCGAAGCATGGCCTATGGCCCTGGCCAAAATGCCCTGTCGCTCCACAGAACCTGACAGCAACATCTCTGCTTGGCACTTGATGAAGAACTTCCTCCTGACCTTCTGCCTGGGGGTGCAGGCATATGTCTCCCTGCAGATCTGGTGTGGCAATGTCCTTTTGGACTTAAATTTGTGTCTCGGGCACTGTTCCTGGTGGTGTGAGTCACCCATGCTCAGAGGAAAGGGATGCGCTCCCTGGCCGGTGGAGTTCCCAGCTGAAGGAGAGCACGAGTCTGTGCAGGTGAGCTCAGTGAGCGATGAAGGAGGCTGCAGGGGAAGGGCACACAAGGCTAGCAAATGTGCGTGTGCAGTTTCTAAGTGTCAGGTAAACTTTCAGGCTTTCAGAGGGTAAATCAAGGTGGTGACTGGTAGTGCGTTACTTTCCCAGCTGTAACTTGCTCTGTGTAACTGCCTTGGTAAATACATATCCCTCTCTCTGAGAGCTGCCAGGGGAGTGACCTGCCCTTTAATCTCAATGTAGCAAAATACACAAGCGCACTTAGAAACACACTGTAATTTCCCACCTTTCTGTACCTCACATTCTTGCACAGATATGCTTTTAATTATGTTTGGCTTTTTTTTAAAAAACATTTAGCTGCCCCTGAGTGACCCAGGGATTAATTTTTCTAGCCTGAATCAATACTAGCTTTATGGAAAGTACTGCCATCCTGCCGTGCTGCTGGAGTGAGTGGGCTGTCCAGCAGGCTGGGCTTCATCTGGCTGAACATCAGTATTCATGAGATGGCAGTGTAGCATGAGCCAGGCACACAATCGTCCCCTCTCTCCCTTGTGGAGAAAGAAAGTCGGTACCCAGCAGTGTTTTGGCCATTCTTCTGAGGCATCTTTTTGAGATGGGATGCATTGCCTTGCTGGTGTGCTGGTTGATTTTTCCCTGATGAGGGTGGGAGCCTTCCCCAGGACAAACCTTAACATGTGTTGATTTTAAGTGAGAGTAATCCATCTCTGGTTAAAAACTGTTCAGTTTCTTTGTGTTGGTTTGAACATACTTACAGAATCCTAGAATCGTTTGGGTTGGAACTAGATGACCTTTCAAGTCCCTTCAAACCCATGAACCATTGGCAGGGATACCTTCCACTAGACCGGGTTATTCTGGGCCCCATCCAACCTGGTCTCAGATATTCCAAGGATGGGGCACCCACACCTTCACTGGGCAGCCTGTTCCAGTGCCTCACCACCAGCACGGTAAAGAATTCCCTTGTAATGTCTAATCTAAACCTACTCTCTGTTCAAGTGGTTTTGAATGGAGAATAGCTGGATAGGTTTTTATACAGTTCTGGGATGAGCACATGCCTGAAAGTTTTGTTTCTTTACTGGGTGACCTCACTGGTATGACTACAGCAGTCCCCGAAATACACTGCAGTGTAGAAAAACCTCCCTTTGCTTTAAATAATATGTTGAGAACTAGCTGCAATCGAGCAATGGCAGCATGGAGCTCAGCACAAGCTCATTTTCCCTGCTGTTTGTGTGCACCAAACATTTTGGAAAATGGTATAGACATACGTGTAACACTTCTGGAAGAAGAATGTTATATATAAAATTACTCTGATTAGCTGTCTTTGGGACTGGTGGTGGCTCTCCTCCTCCATGTTTACACCTGGTATGTACTTGGGCATGGAAGAATTTGTTTCGGAAATTAGGATTAATGGTTTGGATGTCTTAAGTTTATATAAACACTGTATTCAACGTATTTAACAACTTCAGTTGCCTTCTGTCCATTATTTCGTCTTTTTCAGTCCATTTAATTAGTTTCCTTCAGGGTTTAGTCTAATACCCATTGCTGAAATATAAATATTAGTTTCCCTTTTTCCTTTTAGGCTGGCATAAATAAGAGGCCTGATGTCATATGAAAGGTTTGTTCTAAAGATGGGCAGGATGGAAAACCATTCTTTTCTTGATGTACACTGCATTGCTTTAGGATAACTCATAGTTCTGCAGTTCAAGAAACAAGATTTTATTTATATTGATTTAACGAAAAGCTTAGGGGGTTGCATTTGCATATTTAATGTAGTTAGAGTTTCAGTTATTTGCATTAGCAATTGCTTCAACTCCAGTATTAATAAGGCAGGTGCTTTTGTATAAATAAAAAATGAAAAAAAAAAAGAAGAGAAAAGAAGTAAAGGGATTAGTGCCACAGGTTAATTTTTGTGTAGAGGTAATGACTTCCAGCCGCCACAGTAACACTCAATATTCCCCTAGTGATACCTCGAGTCAGGAAAGAAATTAACTTCTGTATATTAAGTTAGCAGTGGCAAACAAAATTGGAGATGAAAAGAAAATGAAGAGGTGAGGAAAAAGGCTCAGTTCCTCAGCACTGCCACAAGGAACACTCAGCTCTAATTTCAAGATTTGGTTATTTCCTTTAATGCCTGACAGAAGTGAAAAATGCTATGGCAGCACTAGGCCATATGCAAATCCCTTTGAAACCGGTGGGACTTAGATTAGGCCTACCTTTTATTCTCTTTTTTTTTTCTTTTTTTTTGGGTTTTTTGGCTTTTTTTTTTCTTTCAGAAACAAAGAGGTGAAATAGGCCTGCTAAAGGGGTGTGTTACAAAAGCCTGGGATCTTTGGGCATATGAAGATCTCCCTTACTTAATGCATCCTTTTGTTCTAATGGAGTTTCACTGGGTGATGTAGATCAAAGCTACTTCTACTGTGTAGAACTACCTGAAGTCTTGTGCATTAATGCAGCGTGAAGTGCCCACTTAGGAGGAAAGCCTGCAGGTGTTTCATTGTGCACTTCCATGTGTGTATGGTGTGTTTGTGTAGCAGCCAGAAGAAGGTGAGGACTGGATATGTTCTCCCAGCAATGCCTTGGAGCTTTCCTCCCATGGAGCTAGAGTGGACTTGGGGAAACTATCCATCCGATCTCCAGTAATGCAGTGACTGTTTTCCCTTCTTTGGAAACAGAGCAACTCTGTTAGGGCGTAGGAAGGAAGCCAAAAAGTCAAACTGGCTGAGAACAAATAATGAAATTAGCTAGTGCTGCTTCCCTGACAGAGCTAATAAATAGGGCAGAAAATCTAACAAAAACCACAAATGAAGATGGGGTTGTCTGTGCTTTTTTTAGGGGTGTGTGTGTATATATTTCTATTTCTCTCTATAGATATAATTTTTTTTTTAATTTTTTTTTTTCTTTTTTTTGAATCTCGACAGTGTCAGTTAAAAACAGTTGTGTGCTTTTGGAGTTTCTGGTTCTTACCACTGGAAATTCTTTTCCTAAGTTGTTAAGAGACCTGCAAAAATATAAGGAGCTTGGCATTGCTCTTTAAATGGGCAGTATCTTGGAAAGAGTTCATTTCTCTTGTAATGCAGTTAATTCTATTTCTGTCATGTTCAAATCCTCTCTGACCAGGAGTATTGAATTAGAGCTGACTGTGGGTGTTAAGTGTCTCCACAGTTATCTTTGCTTATGTTGAAGAAAGGATTAAGGGTTGATGGTCCTGTGTGTGTTTGTGTTTCCTTGAGAGGAGCTGTCCTGCACCCAGCTAGCTGAAGAGGACCTGGCATGACGAGTTAAGCAAGGTGCTTGTGCTTGGCAGGAGCATCTTGCTAAACAAAAACCTATTGCCCCTTGTGCACTGTGGCTTAAAAAAACAAAACGGAACAGCCCAGAGGAGTGGATGCTTCTCAGACAGTTAACCACCAAGCATGAAAGTCCTGCTATACAATTTGAGGAAGCCAGAAACTGGTGGCTGCCACTGTCTATGCAAGGGCTGAGGGCAGAAGGTGCAAGGGAAAGCAGGTGTTGCATACACTTGGGTTTCTTCAGGTCAAACCTTTAAAATCTGTTGCTGCTGAGCATGTGGTGTATTTCATGTGAATTGTGCTACTATAAGCTTGGCCCTCGGGACCGATTGCTATGTAAATGCAAATTATTTAATTAACATTATTGTTTCCGTTTGCCATAATATGATTTTTATGAGCATTTCTAGATTAAAGTTCACTTTAGAAACATAGCAATTGCTTTCAAATTGCTTGGCTGTGCACTGCATTTTAAACCCCTCTAATGCAGCAAGGAATCCTTATCATTCCTTAAGCATCAGAGGAGCAACCAGAAAAAAATTTAACCAAGATGTGTAAATATAACACTTCAGAAAGCGTAACAAAAGCCCTGTTTGTTTTGATATGGCAGAACCAGTAATTCATGACCTATAACAGGATAAAAAATATTCAGAGAAGAAACTTGTGTCCTCTGGTCTTTAAATCATAAGCACAATTTTAGCTGAATTTCTTTTTATTTTCCTTATTTTCTCCCCACATCAGCAGCTGTGGTGCTTTGTCATTAGAAGTTCCGTATTTGCCAAAAGTTATGGTTTTCCCTCTATGTGGAAAATACAAACAGAAGATGGATATGCTTGCTGGGGCCCTGGTGTGTGGCACTGGGCAGCAGTGTGACACTGGCTTGCGGGCAGGATCCTGCCGGTAATCCAGCCAGGAGGGTGTGGGCAGTGAGGCTGGAAGCTCTCGCATGCCTGAAGCTTTGCCAGGAACTGCCTGTGTGAACATACAGCTTATTGCTGGGTGTTCTTTTGTTCATTTCCATGGGTTGGAGGATAGCTCACAGATCAGCTGAAACACCTTTGGAATAGGAATGTATTGTTCTGGACTGCAGTTTGTCTTGTAAAGTTGCTCATGGTTCAAAATTTGAGAGCAATCCCCTTCATTATAAATGTGAAAAAGGAGAAGTGTTAGACAATGTCACCTTGCTTTGCCCTGTGACAGAATTTTCCTGGAGTCTGCAGCTTTTACAAAAGTTGTTATTTAAGTTCCTGCAGTCTTAAGACTTGACCCAATTACATGTCAGCACATGGAATTCCAAACAGAGGAATGTTTCCATAGCCAAATTTTTCTATCCTTTTTCTTCTGTGAAATTTTAGTCTGTATTAATTTAGCAAGGCATTGGGCAACGTCTTTAGTATTTACTGTCTTCTGCTGTTTTGTGTTTGGGGCTTGTTTGTTTTAGGTGGGTTTTTTTTTTTAGTGGTAGCAGAGCACAAGCGTGTTGGGTGGCTCACACTGAAGGCTCAAAGCAGGCAAAAGTGCTCAGTACTTTCCAGTGAACGTAAAGAAATACATGTACAGAGGAACATTCAGCAAGCCGTGGATTTTTGCTTTGAGAGGGAAAAAGGTGTCCTTTAACTCCCAGCCTGGCTTTGTATTACTGGCTCTGAGCAGACTGTCTGTAGCTGCTAACACTTCCCTGCATACCTCTGATGATACTACAGCTGTTGATATCTGTGGGAGCTGGAACTTCACTCCTTGGTTTGGGTCTCTCCCCATCTGCCTGTGGCATCGTGTGAGCAGTTCTATGGGGCTTGTGAGAATCGCTGGCTATGCTTCTGTGCTCCAGGATAAGCGCATGGAGGAAAAAAAAAGTGTATGATTTGTTCCTTCACCATCATGTAAAATTTTGCTGGTAACAGTAGCAGATCAGAGTTTGGCAATCAGAAATAGTGGTGCTAGCTGACAGCATATCTTTAATTTGCATCTACAAGTTTGGGATGTTTTTTACCCTTCCATCAGTTGACATACGCAGTGGTTTATGTTCCTGATTAATGGTTTACCTCTGTGCCTCCAAGTGCCAACGAAAATCTACATTGCAGAAGTTTACCAAATGTTTTTGAGTGTTGATAAGGAAATCTAGATACAATTCAGCCTCTTGTACAAGATGCACTGCTGACCTGTGGCTTCCTTCTGTTTTTGGAGAGGAAGAGAGCAGGCTTCAGTACAATAAACAGAAAAGACAGGGTTTGAAGTGATTGTATTTTTTATTTTCAGTCTCTCTTAATCCTGTTTGGGTAAGGGAAGTGGAGAATGAAGCATTTGCTTAGGCACTGGTTAGACAGGTGACTAGAGTGCAAGGTAGTGGTGCAGTCCTTCCCTTGTTCCTCCCCCCATCACCGTACCTGCAGCAGCCCTAGGTCAGAGCAATTCAGCTGAATATTTTAGTTTTGAGCTGGGTGAATTAGAAGGTTCCTTTTAGGCTGGGGTGAGATCAGGGGTTGAGTTGCAGCTGCGATACCCTATGGTGTATTGAGAGAGACAGAATAAGGAAACAAGAGTGAGACACAGTGTATTTTGAAATGGACTGGAAATACAGAGGTGGGTCCTTTCTCCCCAGCCTGCACTGGCCACTGCCCTGAAGTCAAACCCTCTGTGCTAAGAGGTGTTTAATCTGTACCCACAGGCATCTGGGAGGAAAAGATTGCTACTCTGTTCCCTCCCTTTCCACCTCCTCAGAGAAGTTTCATTCATAGTCAAGATGTCCAATTGGTTGATTTATGGTGTGAGGGGTATTTTTAATTTTTTTTTTTAATTTTTTTTTCTTCTTTAAGCTTTGCTCTTAAAAAGCCAGCTGAGTTCAGTTCTCCCAAGGCAGGAGGAACATTTTCTGTCAGTTTGATTGATCTGTGAATAACTCTGATGTTCCAAGGCATAATGTTAATAGAGTTTGTGGCATAAAGTCATATGAAGAAAATCTAAAAATAAAGAGCAGCTTGATTAACGTCCACAGCCTAAAAAGAGAACTGCTTGTGAAGCAGCCAGAGACTGGCAGTATTTGGAGAGGAGTTTTCTAAAAGGGGGAGTTGGAAATCACTGTGTCTGGAAATGGGACTAAATTGTCTTCAGAATGCTTTCTTTAATTGAAACCAAACTGAAAGTTTTCTTCCTGGGAAAGTGCCAGTCAGCTGTGGAGCCCATGCTATGTTGCTGGCAGTGCCTGGGCTTGGCAAGGGACAGCTGGGAGGAGAGGGCAGGAGGCTCCAGACCTGCTCACCGCCCCTTAAGGCCCCCATGGGCACTCCCAGACAAAGTAACCTGATTATTTGCATGTTGTAAGACTCTTACTGGTACTGCTGGATTTTTCTTGTGGTGTTTCTGGTCATACTCCAATGCCTGACAACCTTTTCAGTGAAGAAATTTTTTCCTAATATCTGATCTAAACCTTCCCTGATGCAACTTGAGACCAGTTTCTCTTGTCTTACCACTTGTTCCTTGGGGAAAAACGACTGCCCTCCACCTGTCTGCAGCCTTCTTCCAGGTAGTTGTAGACAAAATTGGAGTGGTGGATCTTGTCAAAGAGAAATCCTGTCATCTTGGTGAGCAGGATCAAGACCTGACTGCTGAAGTTGTGTCTCTTTGTCACTTCCCTGACTCCAGAATCCAGAGGCAGTGTGTGCAGCAATACCAGAGCAGGCCTCAGCCATGGTTGGTGCAGGTCACAGCCATAGCCTGAGCCATAGCCTGACCCACGGCCTGAGGAGACCTGTCCCCGATGTGCTCTTCTGGGAAACAGGGAATGCATACTGCATTGCATCAATGCAGAATAACAGTGATATCTTTCTGAGAGCAAGCTGGGGTTTTGTGCTCTTGCCCAGAGCCGGGAAGCAGCTCTGGCAGGAGCTCCCTGGTGTCTGGGAAGCCCTCCCCTTTGAGGAGGTACTGGCACAGCAGAGATGCTGGGTCTCCTCTGGGTGACTGACACCCACCCACTGGAGACCACAAAGCTCCTCTTCTACTTTCCTCTTCCCCCCATGCCTACTGCTGTTGGTAGCAGGATCCCACACATCTTCCTGCAGGCTGAGGGAGCCATCCGAGCCATTCCTGCTTATTAACTATACTCCCTAATGGCTGGAGCTTGTCCTCTTCAAGTGCTTGGAAATTTTGTGTAGATAACTCTCTCCAGTCAAGATGTGAGTCCCTCTAAGATCTCTCATGAGAGGAGGATGGGTTCCATATGCCGTGGCTGTGCTGGCCACAGTGAGGGCTTGGCGTTGTCAGCTGGCAATTTCAGTCCATGAGCCCTCCCCTCTGGACAGCTCAGGCTGAAAGCTACCAGGAAGAGCAAGTCCTTTTCTTGCTATTTTTGATTTGCCCCCCACCCTTAAGTCCATAGTCCCATTCTCTTAAAAATACTTCAATAGTTTTATCCAAACCAAGTGGGGTTTTTTGTTTGTTTTGGGTTTGGATTTTGTTTGTTTGTTTATTATTATTTCCGGATATAAACTCTATAGGACTAGTTGTCGTGCGCTGGCAGTAGGGAGACGACGAGATTTTCTAAAGACATGTTAAGACTATCCCTTACTTGGACCATATGGTAGAAAGGTTCATGACCTGATGATTTGGGATATCACTTTCCATCATTTCTTGTCAACCTTTCCATGTGTTTTTGTGGTTTTTTTTAAACAGCTGGGCAAAAAGCAAACTAAATAAAACAAACAAACAAAGTCCAGGACTGAAAAAACTTGTCAGATTAGAAAGAAATGCATGTGCTTCGAAACCAGATATGGTTTTATTTGAAACAAAACAATACAATCACAGTTTATCTGGAGGAACTGTTTGTTTCTTTTGTAATAGACAAAACAGGTTCAGTATTTAAAAACTTGTAAGGCTGGTAAGGAATCGTACATTGTGAGCACTGTTTTCAATTTTTAAGACACTGTTGTAATAGTATTATGGTAGGAAATGTCCTCTGTACCTTTCCTTTCCAAAGGAGCCCCATTGTCCAAGTAAGTTGTATATAAAATGAGGTCTGTGGCTGATGTGCATCCCCAACCAGTTTCTGATTTCATGTTAATGATAACATCTGGCTAGGGCAGCTCAGTCCTTGGAAGCCTCTTCAAGTCTGATTGGGAAAGCACTGGATCAAGCTTGCTACCATGGGATGACAGTTCTGACTGACATGGGATGGGTGGAGCAGGAAAAAAAAAATTGACAACCTTTTCCTAAAGGAAAGATGAAAATTCTGTTCTCATTGGCCTCATTATCAGAGACTCTCTGGTATGTCAGCTGGAGCAGAGGATGGATCCCCACTGAGCACTAGATGTTTGACTGCTCTTGTACCAAAATGAAGGCAGATGCATTTGAAGAAGTTTGTTTGATGACTGCTTGCTGTTTCTTGTGGCTCTAAATTTATTGTTCACCAGAGTTAAATTCATACAAATGCATAAGTTGCAGATGGGGAATTGATAGAGGAAATGCATCATTCAGAAGTGTGCAACTGACTTCAAGGAGAAAAGCTATTAGTGGGAAAGATACAAAATTTTCAAGAGTTTTTTGTGGAAGAGGAGAAGTACTTTAGGTACCTGTATCAAGGCCAGGTTGGATGAGGCTTTAAACAACTTGGTCTAGTGAAAGCCCATGGCGAGTGGGTTGGAACTAGAGGATCTTTAAGATCCTTTCCAAGCCAAACTGTTCTATGATTCTATGAGGTATTTCACTATTTGAGTGATAAGGACAGGAAGATTTGTGGCTGAGCAGACTGAGATATCGATCTAGTATTATATTGTGTTTTCTTATGATATAGGATAATGATGCATTATCTTTCACTTCAGGAAATAATGGCTTAAAAGGTATTTGAGCAAAGAGGCTGTTGACTGTAGAAATAAAATTAAATGGAAGTTAGATGAAACTGGCTGGAAGAGATCCTGGAATTTAAAAGGGCTATTGTAAAGTAGGCGTTGGCACTTTTTTAGTGAGGGTGTGCCACCCTGTAGCCTTTTTTTCCTAAATTAGAGGTTGCATGTGCCAGCAGAAACTGAGTGGAAGCTGAGACCTGCTGCCTTTTGCAGAGTCCATAGAATGCTACAAGGTCCAGCTTTGGGCGTGTATGCTGGAATGTTTGGGATCAGTCCTGGGAGGTTTGTGCTGCACACTTCCAGCATCGGTTGTGCAGAGCTCTGTGGTGTTCGAAACAGATGGACTATGGAATAACTTCCTGTTTCTTCACAGATTAGTCTTCATAAAGTAGATGTCCCATGCATCATGCCTTTGGCTGTTTCTAACAGGCTCCAAGTTTTATGCCTGTCCTATTTCAGATATGACATTACCAAGGAAGGTGGTGAAAAGGTTGTGCAATGACTCCATGGTACTTTGAGTCCTCTCAGAGTAGCATCACTCACCCACCATGGTGGCATTTATCTAAATGTGTTTCTGCGGTGGTAAACAATTTATGGGAGATGTTGTTAGCGCCTTGTAAATCCTAGGGCCAGCTGAATACAGCCTTTTATAGTTTATCACAGAACAGCCTTCCGTTCACGAAAGTGTGAAAATTATTGGTTTGCATGTAGACTTCCTTACTAAAAAAACAGTCCTTGGCTTGGTAAATGTCATTATTATTTTAATCAAATTAAGCTTCCTTTACACTTTTTGCAATCTGCTGTTAAGAAAAATTCATTATTAAGCATTCTTTCTTAATACTTTCTTAATCTTCATAGTCCAGAGCACAGTTGGGGAGGAAGAAGAGAAGGGAGTTAAAAGTGGACACTTTCTCCTAACTACTCCACTTCTCTTTTTAAAAACTTTTAATGAGAAGCCTTCAATTTTCAATAGCAACCCATGTCTTTCATTTTCCTGCATTCATTTTTCCTGGCCAAAGTATGCCATTAAAGAATAATAATGTTCATGGCATTCTGTATATTTTTAAATATAAAGAAATGGTTGGACTCAAGATTGTAAAGCTTTGGCTCGCTTTGTAGGTGCACATGCATTTGATAGTGCAAAGTCTGACAGCTTTCTTATATCAGCTGGCAGTCCCTTTGAAGGGACACTTGTCCTTTCTCTTTTACTGTTTGCCTCTGCCTGGAGGCAGCATGTATTAAAAATAATAAATACTTCCACCAATGCCTGATGGGACAGCTTAGTAGTTTAGTCATCAGGTGTAGAAATAAGTGGCATTTTCAAAAATCAGGACTCAAACGCTTCTCAGGATGTCTCCTCAATACTGGTGTTACTGTTTTGTAAGGCTGGGATTTTTTCCTGCAGCATATGTGTCCTGAGCAGTCCAGGAGCTTTCAACGCTGGGTTTCAAAGCATCTCTAAGTCTTGTGGAAATGTTGGCCAGGCTTTCTTCACTGGAACAAACACACCATTTCTGCGCTTCACAGCTTAGGAGCTGGTAAGGAAGATGCCTACACAGGAGCTCTAGGCTTCCTGCCATCTAATTTTAGGGCAGCTTTAAAAGCAAACATTTAGTAGAAACAAGTGAATTTAACTCAGCTGGCAAAGGAAATGGCTACCAAAAAAGAGAAAAAAAACCAAAAAAAAAAAACCAAAGAGGACAGATCTTGGTATTAGTCCTGTGTCAAGAAATCACATCATATCAAGTTTCAAATATTGATGATTATTTTCTTTGAGTGTTTCTTGATGTCCATTTTCTGAAGTTGAGACAGAGACAGGAGAGTAGAACTGCCAAGAATTTCTTTTTATCTTCATTTTCCTCCACTGAGAAAGCTAATTGTATCTCTTTCTGAACCACTTAATTCACTGCCTGTCATGCTCTTCTCTCAGTGTAAACTTCCTTGGGGCTATTGCCACAGTCCCAGCAGAGGAGGAAATTAGGGTCTCTAACAGAAATAACCTACAGCTTACATAGCATAAACAAATATTGGAAAGCAAACACTGACAGGTTGGGGAAAAGTGTTTTTTTAAAAAAGGAAAGTAATAAAAAAGAAAAGATTAAATGCAAACATAGTGCCCTGCAGTGTTTAAAACACTTCCTTATAGTCTGTCAGGCTACATGTTCAGGACCTTTGATCAGGATGGAGGTTGTTTATTTCCTGTACAAACCAGCTTATACATTGATCAATGCATTGTTGATTTAGTGAAGGTATTCATTCCCTTTACTGGTCTCTTTGAGAGGCCTTGCTCTCGACAACAGTATTGTGAGCATTAACATGGGTATCCAAGTTGTGGAGAAAATGCAAGAAGCAAGAGGATGGAGTTGATCACCTATTTAAGGGACGAATGCTTGGAGGGGTTTCTGTGGGAAGAAACGCAGTGGGGTGAAGGTTGTTCACACTTAGAAGAGACCATTTGGGAACTATTAGCCTAAATAATCAAGCATTTTCCTTACTGTACTGGGAAGACCTGCTGCAAGACTCTTCTAATAGGAGTTGTTTCTGACTGATCATACCCTGTGGGAGGGGGAAGGGTTTAATACCAAAAGAAACCAACAAAACAACAAAAAAGCCTTTAAAAGACACAATTTGCCTTAAAACTTTGCTGCATTTTGGTGCAAAAATTTAGCATTTTCCTCAGGGTGGACCTGAATGCAAAGTTATGCAAAGAATAACCTTAACTTTGTATGCACAGTAATGGTATCTAAAATAACTGTTATTAGAAAGGCAAACTTGCTTAGCTGGGAAGTGAAGGATTATTTACTTTTTGTCCCAGCTGTTTTAAGTCTGAGGCATCAGGCTTAAAGTGATGTGCTGGAGATCTGTAATGAAGCTGTGCAGTTTGCTGCCACTGGATCCTGTGGATGCCAGAAGTTTTTGTGCCAACAGACAGCAACTGTACAAATTCATGAAAGAGAAATCTATCAGATGCTCTTAAAAAGAGAAAAAACCCCTCCAGTTCCTGAAATGTGGAAGCTTCAAATTGTTCTGTTGCTGTCTGGAGTTATTTCAATGTATTCTGCCTGGTTTTACTCCACCATACACATCTTGTTGTGGACCACTATCGGGCAGTATTTGGGTTAGGGAAACCCTTGGCCTGACCTCTGTCAGTCATTCCTGTGACTCACAGAGCAAAGGTTAACTGCAAACCACACTCTGGGAACCTCCGATCCCCACTCATTTTAAACAGAGCTCTAATTCAATAATATTATGGTTACTTGGACTACAACTGGGTGGGATGAATTCAGTTTTCAGTCTCAGTCCACATGTTTCTTTTGTCACATAAAGTTCTTTTCGGTCTCTGTGAAGCATTCTGTAAAACATGAAAAATGCCTTTTCTCTGTATGTGTGTGATATTTCACCTCAAAAACAGCCCCCCAGGATGTGTTTGAGCACTGATTTGGGGCTAGTGGGTATTAAGTATCGATACTATTATCCCACCAAGAGGAGCAGGAGGTGAAATTCCTTCATCAGTCATCATCCTTGAAAGGAGCGATGCGGAGTTGGAGCCCCCTGTTTGCAGAGAGGGCAAGCTGTTATCTGTTAATATGGCAGCATTTTGCCAAATGATTAGGCTGTCAGAATTGCAGCAATTTGAACACGCTGAGCAAGCTTTTACATACACAAGAACAAGATGCTGGCGTTGGATTACTGAAGAGGAGTAACATGCGCTGGAGATTGACAAGTGCTTGGCAAATCCATGTTCCTGGGGCTCATCAGACATTCACGGCTCTCATACAATGCTGGTGAAGAGCGTACTCAAGTGGCTTCATCATAGCCTGGGTGACATCTGGTGACATGCAGTTAGGCCTGTCGTGTCTTTTGGGGATGAATTCATTTTCACAATATTTGACTGGAATCCATTTATGCAGAGTAGAAATATTCTGGCATATGCAAGTGATTTTCAAGACTAATATTTTTGGTCCATTTTGTATTTGGTGATAAAAGTGTAATTATCTGCAGTTAGCCACGTGATATTTTATGGAGTAGTTTTCTGGATTTCTGTGCTTCTTGCTGGCTCTGCTCCTCCTCTGCGCCCTCCTGATGAACGAAGCTACAAACTGTTGGGATGAGGAGGAGGGAGCGTGGGTACACTTGACAGTTTCCTGTGGTCGTAACTGGGGCTCTGGGTATCAAATATGTCTGCTGGCAAAAGCTGGCATTTCTCTCTCTCTAGCAGTTGGAGAGTTTGTGTTGCACTAAACAGAGGCTTGGACACTAAGTGGTTTTTGATCCTCTGATATTGCTCTGCTTTAGTAGTGGAGTATATTATTGTTTCTTTACTAAATTGGTTGTTCTGCTTTGGTGTTGCTGAAGGCAAGTGTTGGGAATTGGGTAGTTTAGGTTTTTATTTTCCTTGACCTCAGGAGAAAACTGAGGGTTTGATCCTGCATTGCATCTGAGCTGAACTCAGATTTAGAATGAGTTAGGAGTCTGTTAGGAGTTCAGCTCTAACTTGTTCTTCAGTTGTTTGTGACAGAGGTGTGCAGGAAGTAGGATTTAATTGTATAAAAAATGCTTCTGTTAAAAATCAAACTGCAAACAGCATATTTTGCTTTTCAAGCACTGCTCATCCTGACAGGCATCAGAGTTTCTGTGGCGAGTGAATGCAGGAGAACGTGTATTTGGGATAAAAATTCATTTTTTCCTGAAAAGGTGCTTTTAAAGGAAAAGTCTTGCCTAGGTCTATTGAAAAATGCCCTTTCTGAAATTTTGGTGCAGTGGAAGTCTGTGTCACACTGAGGCATAGTGCAGAAATATATGTGGTGGACTGGCAGAAGTCCATGACATGCTCCTGTGCCAGGGAATAGCTTGAAGTGGAACCCTTGTTGCAGGACCTCATACACAGGAAGGACAAGCTTGCAGATGTGTTAGCTGGCTGTCTGGCCCACAGCAGCCAGGGCTGTCCTGCATCCCACCAGCCGTTCACCAAAGGCAATTCGGGATGGCATCAGGCCCAGTTACCTGCTGATGACTTTGCACCCTGGGGCTCTTCTGCAGCCTTCTCCAGCAAATGAAGGAGCCTCTGCCAAGCGACAGAGATAAAACTTGGGTCATTTCAGATTTCTGATCTGAAACTCAACAGCCAAATAATAGTTGTGTCCTAGAACTTCTTATGATGCCAGGTTGTTATGTAGCTGGACACAGGCTGTGCCACACAACCTGAATCTGGGTGGAAGCTCCTTGATTCTGCTGATGAGTATGTGTAAACCTTTGTGCCTCTAATAACTCTAATGAAGACGACCTTATGCAGTAAACCAGTGCAGAGTGTGTGGTCCTTGCAGTAGGTGATATGCAAGTTGGAGCAGGAATGCAGAATTCATATCCACTTTGACGTTTTGTCCTGCTCCTGGTGGGAGCATCCTGAGAGCCACTTAATGTGAAACACACATTTAGTAACTTGGGTAGGCGTAAATCTGCTTTCTGTAGTCCTAGTCACACCCAAGTGCTAATGATTCTTTTGCTGAAAGGGGTCTTTGTGTGTCCAGCTGTGGAAAACAGGCTGAATAAGGGGGAAAAATGCTAAAATAAGGTTTCCAAATGTTCTTCTGCAGCTTGTGCCTCTGAGTCTTTAATGCATGCTCTGGCTTAGGCTCCATTTAAGAGTTGCTCCTTGGAGACAGGCTGGCAGGGCTCAGGTGTACTGTAGAGGCTCAGGGCAAACTCATTTCAGGTTAGCCTAAAGCAGCATGCCAGGTGAAGAAGTATAGTGAAACTCTATTTTAACTTTTTGCTTCTGTATGTTTGAGAGAAGGTGATCATGAATGTAAACCCTCTTTTTTTTTTTTTTTTTTTCCCCCCCAGTACCGTACTGTTACGATTAAAAAAAACATCCCCAAAAACCTCATATAAACTTCCGAAGTGCCTATCACAAGGTAAGGATAAAAAAGGTTTCTCGTTGTTAAAATGGGCATTTTGAGAGTACCATCAAGGCATTTTGGAGAATAGAGGTGTTTTATTTTTAATGAGAAGAACTAAAGAATAAAAAATGGTAGCCTTGGAGAATTGCAGATCAAAGGTTTCTTCATTGTAAAACAAATGAAAGGTTTCAGTCCTAGAAGTGATGAATAAATTGATAAATTTTTAATAGGAAGAACAGGCTATAAATGGTAATTTAATTCTTTGGGGGAGAGAATCATTTAAGCACTGTTTAAAAAGTCCAGATATTTTTCCTGTGGAGATTATAATGATAACTGAGGGGAGGACTGGGAGATTGCACAGTGTGGCCAGGGCTATTGTGCTCAGCGCTGTGTGCACTCACCGCAGTGCTCATGTCCTTCCCAGAGGTGGGAGGTGGATGCCTGTCTGCTTCTTGCAGAAGCTTGGTTGTGCCTTTTCCCAGGTATATCTGGAGAATTCAGCCTTGGGGAGAGAAAACTGAACGCTTAAAATAGGAGTTTAGACTTACCAATGTGCCCATGCTCGCAGCCCCCCTGTCCCTTGGCTTTGTGAGAGGCAAAGCCCAGGGCAGAAATGGTTGGGACCGAGTGTCCCCTGCCCCACGCCACTCCTTTCCTCAGTGCCAGAGATGTTTGGGCATGTGGGATTGAAAATTGACCCCAATGGAAGGAGTAGATTGCCCAGGGGTGCTGGTGCACAGAGGTCTCGGGCAACATGGGGCAGGCAGGAAGCTGGGGCAGGCAGGGCAGGGCTGGGAGAGGAGGACTGTGGCCTTTGTGGGGTAAAGTGAGCAATACGAAGTGTAGGCTGGGGAAGGGGCATTTAATGGCATTCGCCCAGGGAAGCTCGATGCTACCAGACTGACAGGCTGATGGGTGCTGCCAAATTTGCATAATAGCACCACTAATAATGGCCTTGAGGTCCCTGCTGATTGCTTCTCCACCACCCACTGCACACAGCCCTTGCATTGGGCTCATCCTCCTCTCTGTAGCTGTGACCCACTTTTCACTTTCTAAACCCGATTTTGTTTGTCATTTGTGGGGTAGCCTGGCCCTGCTCTCTGAGGAAACCCTGTCAGCTCCTATATGGTGTTCCTGCATGGCCAGTGGCTGGGACCACAACTCACTGCTCTGTCCCTGCCTGGGCTGTGCCCCGGCACATCTGAGCTGCCAGTTTTCTGGTCTGTGTCTTCCAGTGATGCTGTCATGCTCACTAACTTTTTCCCCTTCTTTCTCTTGGCAGCGTTTTGAAAGTTAAAATAAAGAAAAATAGAAGAAAACGGGAAATATTTGCCTCTTGCTTGACATTAATTCCCTGATTCTAATCTTCATTCATGTTTCCATCCCCTGTCAGTTCTCTCCCCTCGCTTTTGTGTCACATCTCTCACAAGCCTGGTGGGTGAAGAAGCTCCACCACAGCCCTTTTGCATGGAGATGGACTCCCTTCGCAGACCCGGGTGGCTGAGCCATGCCCCTGGGTAACAGCTATTTTGGAGAGAAAAATGTGCTGCTGCTCACACTAGTGATTGAATTCTGACTTTTTGCTGACCTTAAAGCAATGCAGGAAACAAAATTAGTTGCATTTGCAAGGTTCAGAACAGGATCTGTTTTGCAAGTGGCCGTGTCTCTGCAACAGTTGAATATCTTTCATACTTTCAACTAAATAAAAAGCATAAAATCCCCACTTTGACTTAAGCAAAAAAGTTTCCTAAGAAAAGGTAATGTTTTTGGCGAATGCTGCATTCTCATACCAGTTTATACTGAAGTGGCTTGGAAGGCATGATGGGACTTGTTAGTCATGGGCATAATTTTTTGGTCAGCTTTCAGCTTACAGGGAGTCCAAATGCATGTGTGTATTCAGACCTTTGCTGTGTCACTGGATTCCTGATGATATGCCTAAGCTCTAACAGCTGGTCACAGTGGTAGAGAGCTCCAAGCTGAGAAGCAGGGTTGAGCTCGCCAGCTTTAACCCTGTGGGGACTGCAGATGGGCACCATTAGTACAGTGAGAAATTTTGAAGAGTTTTCTGTGTAGCTTAAATAGCAGCACTGCCCCCTCCCCCCGCCTCACCCTTCCCCTGGCCCAGATAATGAAAGGTGCACCTGTACACTTTCATCATTTAATTTCTTTGCTTGTATCAACTTCAGGTGGTAAGTGGATAATTCAGTGTTACCATTAAGAGCAACATGACGTTGATTCCACTGTACTGACAGAAATTTTATTTTTCAACCCTCCGGAGGTTTAGCCAAGTGTTTGTTTCAGATGGATTCTTCCATCCCTTTTAAGTACTCTTCAGCTTTACTTCGTATGGCTGTTCCAACTGGTTGTTGTTAGCCTGAAATCAAACCTAAATCCTGAAGAAGGTTAAACAATAATGTGTGGAGGTTGAATTGGTACAAAAGTGGTTCACCTTGGGAAATTCATATCTATATCTAGCTCACTGCTCTCTTTAAGAGCTTATGGGTCTGATTCAGCCTCGTGTTTATTTTGCAGCATTGCTTTGGGTAGAGCTGCTGCTGTTTTTTCACTGATGTGTGAGATCAGAGCATGCCTTGTGGTGTTTAACTCTTTGCACTCACAGCAATAAGCTTCTGAAAGCTCTTGTGAGCCGATTTTCAGCCAAGTGATATTTGCTGCTCCCATTTTTCCCCTGCCTCCTTGTCAGGGCAGCAGAGGGGACTTGAACCTCCAGAGAGATGGCAATAAATGCTCAGGAGCCCAGGTTTCTCAGTGTAGACTTTTTATCAAACAGGCTTGCATGAATCCACACATTTATGCAAATTTTATTCAATTTTGAGCCAGTGAAAGGTTTTGTCTCAGCAGAGAAATAAATGCTTTAAATCTCATCAGCTTGGATGTTTTAACAGTGCTAATGCACACAAACCTGAAAGTTGCATCGAGTCTGTCCACAGTTCCTCCTCTCCCAGAAGCCTGGCTGAGAGAAATGTGGAGAGGAAACTAGCACAGTGAGAGTTGAGAGTTTCCACAATGTATGTGAGTGTATGTTATTGTCTTGAGTATATTTAAACTGGACTCTTCCCCACCCCCTCTCACCATTTTTATTGTTTTTAACATCTGTGTTTTAAAGGAAGACTGAGAAGTTTCTTTGTCTGACACTGTGGAAATACCAGGATTCAGATTATTATGAGTTTAATTTGCTGGCCCTTAAATACTTGCCTTCGCTAACACTGCACTCTAGTGACTTGCGCCATTGTGTTCGCTGTGCTCGCTCTTATCTTCCAGATTTGTGTGCCCCTAGATATTGCTTGTTCAGCTGTTGCTGTTCAGCTTAGCTTTTCAAATTCTGGTTGCCTGTCCATGCTCCAGCCCTCTGCTCCTAGCAGAGGTTGAGCTCCTGCTGTTTTTTTCTCACCCTCTTAGACTTGTCCAAGAGAGCTGTGAATCTGCCTGTGCTGAATATGTGGCATTGAGGGCAAAACTGCTAATGGCCCTTAATTCCAACTCTAGCAGTGATGGCCAAGTAATAACTGAAGAATTGCACGGTCAGTGCTGGACAGAGCATCATTAAGTGATGTGAAAATGCGTTTCTGACTTGGAAGAGGCTTCCATAGGTACTAGCTCTCCTACACTCGCAAAGGGCTGCGTCCTTTTCTTTATTGTGGTATTGGTTTTGAGTAACTTTACATGAGTTTAAAGCTTAGGAAATGGAGAAAATATAAAAGGAAATACAGGAAGTGTGACAGTCAGTCAGATGGCATATGGAAATAAAGATTGACAGGAAAAGAGGTCATAGCCATCCAACACTATTATAGCAATGTGCAGAGAGAAATCCAGAATCCATGTTGCAAAACTGTTCCTTTAATTGGAAAATGGGGAATTTCTTGGCACAACACTTCATGTGTTGGAAATATAAGGTATGGAAAAATAAATGGTATTTTTCTTTTGTATATACTCTTCTATTGGCTAGAAAATATGCAGTATGATTACTTAAGACTTCTGTTCATTTAAAAGAACATATTATTATGAGTTTTATGGCTTAAGTTTCCAAAATTAAATTCTTTATTTGTATACGCTGACATTAGATTAAATTTGATATTCATCATTAATGCAATTGGTAAATTTGGATCTTTGTTCCTAATAGTTAGAGAATCACAGACTGGCAATTGAAATTGGAACATTTGCATGGATGGAGACTCCCTAATCCCTCAGGGTAACCTGTGCCAGTGCCTGAGCACCTTCATGGCATAAAAGTGATGGTGTGGTTTTTTTCTTACATTTAGAAAGAGTTTCCTGTATTTCAATTTGTGCCCATTGCATCTTGGCCATAATAATATTCCTCATACCAATAATTGGTATTCAACCTTTTGCCTTTTGTTAAATTATATTGAGACAATCATCCTTGTAATTTCCTAAAAAAATAGATTTTTTTTTTTTTTTTCTCAGGGAAGGGGGCTAAATCAGGGCAGGTTTTTTTTTTTTTTTTTTTTTTTTTTTCCCCCGGAAATCAAAATGTGAAGTTAGGTCTTCAGAAACTAGTATATATCATTGAATAAGAACTCTCACCACTTTTCCCCTCCCCTGGTTTTATATGTGAGAGGGTTTTTGATCCTCCACCACCCCATTAAGGGTTATATTTATAACTAAATAATATTTTATCAGATCTTTATTATAAGGTGCCTCTTCAGTGGATGTATTATGTCATAAAATTTATTAGATACAAGATCAGATTTCTGATTTTTTTTTAAGTGTCATAAAAAATAAAACTTCTATGGGGGAAAAAGATGGCAGTAACAGAAGGAAGATCTGAAGCCTCTTTCCCCACTTTCTTCAGTAAACTTAAAATTGCACTGGACAATCCTCAAGTAATGTGCAAAAGTGGCATTTAATAGATAGAAATTATTAAGAAACTTTCAGCTGTCCTCTGGGAATATGCATTAGTGCTTCTGTGTTCTTAAGGCTGCCAAAAATATCCCTAGTAATTCTCAAACTCTTCTGGCAGATGAAGGCAGAATGACTGGTTTTACAACAATCAAGATCAGATGGTGGCAGATCTATCATACACTTTTCTATATTAAGAACTATGTACACTGGGAAATAAGCCGTGATCATATGTTCCTTCTCTTTCCATCAATTTGTTGCTAGCAAGTTACTGTTAGCATTAGCGTCTGTGAAAGATGGAAGACAGTAAGAGTTCAAAATCAGTCGTGCTCTACGTGCTTTTTATTTCAAATATTCTTAGTGCGGTTTCACTGCTGTCTCGGGGAAAAAAAGTTCCGTTTTCTCTTTCACCTAATATTGAGAAACTGTCAGATAGACTTCGATACTTTTGTGGCTTGAAACAGCAGTGACCACAAAGAAAAATACACCTTTTCTGCTAAATCTTTGTTTTTTTCAGTGGGAGGTGAGTTTATGCTGTTGGCAGGAGAGACTGCCTTTGTTCTGCTAAGATGTATCATTTTAGCTGTGGATGAGTCTTGGGAAACAGAAGCATTTAATTGTCTATCCCAACCATGCGATCTTGTAAGAAACCACAGCTAATACCACAGAGCATTTCTGCTGTATTTGGAGGAACAACCTTGGCTCTTTTTGTATTTGTCTGTTTCTTTTGAGGAATTCCTACCCCTTTCTTTGTAATTTTTGTTTTCCTGAGGGTTTTGTTCTTCGAAATTGCTCTTATGGTTTTTTTGTAGTTACCTTTATCTTCAACAAGTTTTCCAGTCCCCTGGAAGAAGTTGTAAAGTTTCTTCTGCATAAACTTTAAGTAAGCCTGATATATACCTGTAAAATTGTAATTCCATTCATGCTGAAAATGCAAAACCTCCTCTTGTCAGGGTGTGCACTCTGTCTTGCTGATGTTTGCTGCCATCTCAGTGATTTGAGTCATCTCCTATTTTGGGATGTAGTTCCACCGGCTAAAATGAACAGTAGTGCCTGCATCCAGTCTTAAATCAGGACACCCCTTATGTTCCTTCATTGTCTTAAGCCAGACTCCATGTCCAATCAGGCATCCTTTAGCCAAAGATAAATGAATTGGCTCGGATCTGAAAACTCTGTATGAGGAGTCATACTAGTCTCAGTTTATAGGTAGTTTGTTCCACAGCTACAATTCAAAGCTGGACTTTTGGCCTATCCGTCCTGTTTACAAGTTTACGTGCGAAATAATAAAAGGATTCAAAAATTCCTTTTCATTTAGTTGGAGCTTTGTAATATAAGCTATAATTACTTTCCTCTGTTATAAAGAGCCCAGGTCTGGATTCAGGAAACAGGGATGTTGCAAGAGCCCAGGAGGTTGATGGTTTGTTATAACTGTTCAGGAGTCTGTTGATGGGAATGCCTGCCCTGGCGTTCCCAGCATCTGGCCTGTGTCAGGCTGAGAGGGAAGCTCCATCCGTTTTTTTCCTCTTTTTTTTTTTTTTTTTTTTTTTTTTTTTTTTTTTTTTTTTTTTTTTTTTTTTTTTTCTTTCTTTTTTTTCTCCTTCTGATCCAGAGGATAGCCGCAGGAGGATACCTCCCTGGCTCCCAGCCAGGCCCTGGAGCAGTGCTGCTTTCCTCTTGGTTTCCCCACGCGGTTTGTGCCTTCGCTCTGCCATCTCCTTAGCAACTCGGAGCACACCAGCAGCACACAGCCACACAGCCCCCGGGAGCTGCAGCTCTATTTATAGGCAGCCAAGCCTGGATGAAAATTTCCAGAATGCTCTGGTAAGGCCTCTGTGGGCGCAAAAAACTTATGGGTCCTGCTAAAGGATCTGGCTTGGTGCTGTATCTCAAAGACCTGCCCTTCGCAGGATGCTCAGCCTTTGCAGTAAAACACACTCACTCCAATACATAGCAAGGATTTGGTGTTTACATAGCTGCTAATTAACCTTTCAGGAATCATGTTCTCTGTAACCCAGGTTAGGAAGTGAAATGCAGGTGCAAAAACAACAGCCTGGGGTAATATGTTGTAACAGGCAAAGTCTCAAGGATGATGCATGTCTATGGTGTTTTGTTTTTTATTGCTTATTTTTTTTTATTTCAGGGATATGGCTTAGTGAAATCTTAGAAAACGGGAGAGGAAAATATTTTTTCTGAGCTTTGTGGTTAAGGTTCTTAGTGGTTTGTTTTTTTTTTTTTTTTTTTTTTTTTTTTAATTTTGTTTTTTCTGGCTGAATTTT
>VZRN01001231.1:92536-109711 GCA_013397935.1 Dasyornis broadbenti
TGTAGTTGTTTGTTTTTTTTTTTTTTTTGTTTTGTTTTTAAATTACGTTTCTTCAGGCTGAATTCTACATCAAACCCAAGATTTAATCACTGGTTATATTGTTTACTGTTGTTCTGCGAAGGTTTATTGATTCAAGCATTTCCCTTAGTTGTGTGTCTGAGAAATGAAGTAAAGAATGTGTGGTGGTGCTAAGAACGACTCCAAGTATTAAAGAAATAAATGATAATCCATTAAAATGGGTTGGTTGATGACCTGGAGTAGGACACCTGTTTTCATAAACTTTTTGTGTATACTGAGCTGAAACTATGAGGACACCCATGAAGGAATTCAGTGTTTATTGGGAGATAATACCTTTTAAGTGAATCTGATGAGGTTTTTGGAGATCCTAAAGTTACTGTATCTAGTTGTATGACAACTTCATACTTTTTTATCTGGGCAAAATCGTAAAGACAGACTTCCATAGGGCAGTGAGGTTTTTTCTTTTCTTTAATGCTTATATCTGGACCTCAAATACCAGTGTAGGAGAATTTTGTGTCCTGATCCTAGGGCATCCCTTCCATATTTCCCTCATACCTTATATTCCCTGCAAGTGACTGTTATTGGGAAAAGCCTTGGAGGAAGTGTCACTCTGCTTTTGAAATACTCTTTGATGTCTCAAAGTCACGACTCGAATTGTTGTCCTGGACGCCACGGTGAGAAAATGATGCCTGTCTTAGACTGGAGTAGCGAGGAAAGTCCAAAGCAATATTTCACCTACTCCAGCTGGTAGGAATATGGGAATTGCATGCTTTTGTGTGTGCTTCTACATGCAAGGAGAACATGATGAGGTGAAAACATGCACTGTATAGGCAGACTGATTGACAGCCCAGCTGGTGCAGATCAGTAATTGGAAATTCATTGCACATAAATCTTCTAGTACTTATTGTGAGACATGGGAAGAAGAGTATCTGAGTTCTGAAGCAGTTAACACTTTCAGGGCTGTCTGTGAAGATGTTCAGCTTTCAAAGTGGCAAGACTGGTCAAGTATTTCTCTTTAAATCCTTAATTTTTTGTTGTGGCAAGAAGAGTGCTGGTTGAGGAAAAAGTCACCACCATGTGCTCCAAGTGATAGCATTTAGGTGAACAGCCTTAAATATTTAATATTTATTTATTTTACAGTGCAGCTTCAAATTGTCTTGGAAAAATCATCTTTGTATTTGGTGGTGAACACATTTTTGCCTTTACAAAATGCATCTTGCACATGTTGTCTGCCAATTTCATGTCTGATTTACCTGATTTGTGTCTCCACATTGGTGGGCTTATTGTGTGTTTGTCCATGTGCCAGCAGACTCTGCAACTGTATTTTAAGAGGTCTGTTCATGTCTAAATATTTATATTCTTTTCCATGAGGCTGAGACTGATTGTATGGGCTAGCAGCTTCATCCCTGCACCCCCCGTCTTCCCCCAGTCCAAGTGTGGGGTTTTGGTATGTTTTCCTTCTCACTTGATTTCAACACTCCGGTGCTTTCCACAATACAGTTTTGAATGTATAATTGGTTTCTGGTGACCACATTTTTTTCTCATTTATTTTGTACTGCCTCTGTTCTGTTACACACATATTTGTCTCTTCATTAATGTCAATGTGAATTACAGATGAGAGGCTAAGTGTGGATAAATTAGTAACTACACGAAACGGAAGGCGGCATTTAACTTTGTGAATTATTTGTGTGGGCACAGGACAGCTAATGAGTACCTGAGGATCTGAGCAAACAAGCAGTGCCAGTGTGCAGGGCTGTGCTGTCAACGCGGTTTCACAGCGAGGTGGCCGGGGAAGGTGGGGGCTCTATGGGGGCAGTGCACTCTTCTGGCAAGTGCTGTGGGTAGATGGAAGCGCTGGTTGTGGTTTTGGAGTCAAAAGTCATGCTTACCTCTAAGGGAGCAGTTGTCCATGTACAGTAAATAGAATACGGAATAGTTTACATCTCAGTCCATAATGTATTGAGACCCCTCTTGACCCTTAAAATGGTGTAAAACAGTCTGGAATGGTGTTCCTTGCTGTAAAAATACAGTGCTTGGATGAAAGCCTTCCTTCAAGATGGGCCATGTTCTCCGCTTCACTGCCTGTGGTAACACTTATTCATTTATGTCAGGAGAAAACCTTTTGTCTTCAGCTGAACAACTTCTGCTTTGCTTGCGGTGCCCTGCAGAAGCATTACAAGAGGTTTCCTTGAAGGAAGCACTTGGCTATTTTCTAAGCTCACTTTCAAAGTACTCTGAATTAATTATAAATGAGTAAAGCCGTCTGGCTCTTGATTACACAATTGCCTATCCTGGATTCCCTCTAATGAAATGTAAGCTGGTCCAATGGCAGTAAAACGGGAGGTGCTTTGTCTCCCTCTCTATCTTATGATCTGAGCTATTCTCAGATCTACTGTTTTGATTTCTTTTAGGCTGCAGTTTTACCAGCCTTACATTTCCTCCCCTCTCTTCTTGCTACCTTTTTTTTTATTAAGCTTTTCTTTTGGCTGCACTTATGCTCATACCCTGTTATAATTTCCATTGAAAGTCATTAACATGCATTGATACAGTGCCTTTTTGCACTGAACTAACGCAGTGCATTTTATTTATTTAAAGGATTCTAAGTGCCTGTAGTGTCTGAGTATTTGACAAACACATAAAAATACACAGAAGTCAAGCACTTAGCTGCCCCAAGAGGATGGGTTTCCCTCTGTCTCTGCCAGGAACATCCATAAACCCTATTACTCACATACCATGTAGCTTAGTAACAATTAAACGAAAGTCTTTGCTTTCTATGTAGTGAACCCTGACCTCTTGTCTCCACCGTTTGCCACAATCTGAACCTCACAGCATATGCTGCATTTTATCCCCTTTCTCTTTTTCTGCCCTCATTTTTGTATAGTGCTGTATATTACGGGCTGCAGTTCTGACTTTCGTCACATTTTCACTAGGTTTACCACCTTCAGATGGGGTGGGAGATGGCTCAGTGCAAGTGACATGGATGTCCTTTGCTCTGACATTTTTATTCTGTGTAAAATATCAGATGTAAAGGAGCTGTGAAGTCTGGGTTTGGACTGTAATAACAGTGTATAAGCTAAAGACCCCAACCTGAGTTTTGGAGCACAGGTCATTGAGCCCTAACACAATTGAATCATGTGCTCTGATTCAATTGTGTCCTGCTCTGTCCTCTGCCCATTGAGTCTCCTGTCATGGATGTCCAGCACTGCTCCTGACCTTTCCACTTCATGAGGAAGGATGAGTTCAAAATAACTTAGGAAAGCAGCATCCAGGGCAACATAAATTTATTCACCCCTGCTTCTCTCCCGTCTTCCTTGTGTTGGTTTAGGGAGTTAAGACAGGCCAGGAAAACAGATGAAGCTGTAAATTTGCATCTCATAACAATAGTATAGAATCGAAGGAAAATGGGTTCTTCTGGGCGTTGTTCTTTCATCTTTGCTGGAGATGGTAAACCAAGGGTTCAGAGGTCCTCCTGAGGCTGGCTGAGGATTGCCTTGAAAAGTAGACCGTACCTGCTGAGTTACCACGCTCCCTTCCTTTGGGATTTGAAGCTCGTGTTGATGAATTCTGTATAGTCCCAGAACTACCAGAGGGCTGATACATATCTATTACAGTGCCAGACTTGGAGTCATTGACATTGAAGATGTGATCCTGTATTATTTTCTCCTTTTACTGAGACATTTGCCTCTTCTACCAATCCACCAAGTTTAGACCATCCCAGCTGCCTTTTTCTAACAGGGTACTGCACTTTTTCATCTGCTCACTTCCAGCTCTCTTTACCAGGACCTCTACCCTTGAAGCTGCTTTTGTGGAGGATCCACAACCTTCAGGAACCTCATTCCCACAGCTGATGCTTGGGTTTGATAAAGGCATCAGCCCTGAGAGTTTTAACCTTCAGCAACCATACTAACCAGCCTTGTATCCTTTGAAGAAGTAGTCCTGAGCACAAGTCACTTTAAAGACCTGTGCACTTTGCTTCAAAAGATCTCTCCCTAAAATGGATGGAAATTGTGACTTGATGGCATACAGGAAATAGGGCAGAACTTGTGGAACATCTGTTCTGAGGATGACAGAAATTGTCAAAATTGTAAGCCATGTACACTTATCCAACCTCTCCTAATAACGAGCACATCAGCCTGGCCATGCTGGAAACCTGTTAGAAACAGAGTCTTTCAGAGTGATTCCTCTATTTATTTTCCTGTTCTTCCTCTCTAAATGGTAACTGAGACTTACATAGGGAATCACAGAATATTAAGCATTTTCGGAGAGAGGGTGGGCAGGGGAAGAGGGGAAAGGAGCGAGGGAGAGCTTTGATGAGAAGAATGTTACCAAACTAGTGGAAAACAAGGCATCAGAGGAGAAAATGGTCTTTCTGCCTGTTTTGTCTGGGGCTAACGTATTTGGGCTACAGCTTGACCTTCAGGGATGCCTCTCAAATGGGAGGGTGAGCTCAGTAATCACCTGTTCCTGGTGTGCCTGAAGACCCCCTACAAACTACATCTTTCCGGAATCTTCTCAGAAGGAGACTCTCAGAGGAGGTATCCACATACAACAAGGAATGGTTTTGACTACTCCAATGCAATGTGTATTCTGAAAATATGTTGATGAGGGTTTTGACTGCTTGACCACAGTGACAGGGTTGTGATGGTGGGATGTACCAGCACACTTCATGTCATCTTGAGCTGGCTCAAGGAAAAGGTGCTTAGAAAAGTTGCTGCTAAAATAAAACTGGAGAAGGAGTAAAGGATGCAAGCTTGCAGTGAGAGGGAGACAGAAATCCTAGGCGTTTGCGATCTCTTGCCAAATTTATCCATCTCTTTTCCCACATTTTCTCTCCATTTCTGAGGCATGGTGCTTAGCAGTTAGTTTCTGTCTTCGAAGGTAATAGATGTGAACATCTGTGATGTGGCAGAGTGTTTCATTTGAACTGTTATTAGCATGTGTTGGAGATATATATTCAAGCAAAGTGACACTTAAAATATATTCCATGTTGTATGCCAATATCCTATAGAGAGGCCTGATGTATCAGTAACCAAAATTAGCAATGGAGCCATACCATCATATAATCTTCTCAGTGAAATCACAGACCACTGCATAGCAATTTTCTTAGGTACTTGTAATGCTCTTATGCATACTTATATTCCCTTCCCACTATCTGGGCCCATGTAGTTGCTTCTTCAGTAGACTTTGGCTGGTGTGTCCTAACCAACACTGCAGGCTCTTTTGGCTGTGTTAAGATACAAGTCTCTCTCTGCTTTTGAGCCAGCTCCTTCCCTAAGCTGCCAAAATAGAGCAGTGGGGGAAGGTTTCCTTGCTGCAGTGAAGGAACCAAAGCGTGGTAACTCACTCTGCATTGGGAGAAGTGATTGAAGGTGTTTTATAGAAAAATGTCCCAGGCTGACCATGTACTCAGTGGGGCAGGCAGATGCCACAGGAGCTGTACTGCACTGCCTGTGGCTGCCTTGGAAATCACAACCAAGCACTTACAGCTGAATAATATGAATTTCTTCCAGTGTTATTTTTTATTTTATTTTTATTTCAGTTCATTCTAGAAAGAGCTCTTTCCTCCCCAGTAAATTACATAAATTTCTAATGCTACAGTCAGAAGCATGAAAAATGTCCCAGCTGCTTTGACCAAGCTTGCCTGAGAGGTTGTGTCTGCTGTGAAGCCACGGTAACAGATGCTTTATCATGGTATGGTCAGTGGTCAGAGCCTCCTGGATCCTGATTAGATTTATGTGGTCTGTGCTGATATTTGTAGCTTCACTGTTAAGAACAGCAATGCTGTTCAGTCTTGTTTAAAATTACTTTAGGTTTGCTCATCAGTGCTGCAGTCAGATTTTGGGTACAGTGTCATTCACCCCCCTGCTAGTACAGTGCAAGAGCATCTCTGGTGGGAATGGTAAGAAATAACTATTGTTTTCTAAGTTTGCGTTCTATCACATTTTGTAGCACCTTTCTCAAGAGGGTCTGTTTTGCACCCACTGAATAAGGACTTAAAAAAAATGTGAAAATCAGATCCAATCAAGATTGTTTGGTCACTTGAAATAAAGTGTTTTAGAGAGTTTGTTAGCATCATGAGAAGGTAAACAAGACTTCCTCATTCCCAGTTCACCAAAGCACAGTTGCTTTGGCATAGAGTACAGCGAGCCCCTAATGCCTCGCTGGGAGGTATGAACACCTTCTCAAGAGCTGGGGCATAGAAGGGGATGCAGTGGGTGCTGCAGTTCCATTTTCTGGAGACTGTTGAACCTCTGTGGTGGATGCTGTCAGAGAAGTAATCACCCAGCCCCACAGACTGGCAGCTGCACATTGCTGAAACCCAATTTTCAAATAGGAAATTGGCCTTTTATCTTTGGTACTTGCTACATAATGGTGCAGAGCATTAGTCAGCTGAACTTGACCATGGTTTACTGCCTGGTTGTAAATTGTAATTGGCTGACTAACCTTCTCTGATGTTAAGTGCCTTAAAAGGTTGTTTTTCCTTTATTTTAGTTTAGGTTTAGTTTCTGGCTTTATGTGTTCTTTCTGTTTATTCTGCTACTAAAAGGTAATTAGAAATTAAAAAGAACAAAGCAAACCTCCAACCCTACTGATGTACATTAACATGAATCATCATCTCTTGAAAGTGTGTTTAATCCAGAGCTCTGCAACCTGATATACATCCCCTTCATTTGGTAAATATTTAAAATATCCGCAGACATTTTTTCACGTTCTTGGGCAAAGACCACATCACCATGTGTTCAGCCTTGTTTCTGAGCACTGATGTTATGAAGCTGAGGTATGTTAAATGTTTTCTAATTTTGTAATTTCTAGTATCTGTTGTACTATATGAAAACAGATATAAAGAAAGAGAAAAGTCTACCAATTTATCTCCCTTTTAATAATCAAAATGAGTATATTAGAAAGAAAATGTAAGCAACTTTAAATACTGCCAAAGGCTGTAGTCTTTGAAAACAGTTGAATTGGGAGGTTTGTATAATGAGCAGAGTTGATGATGCCTGTAATAAAGTGGATTAGCTGTTAGAAATTCTGTTACACCATTTATCTTTACACAGCCAATCTTCCATGTTTGCAATTTCAGTCATATGTTCTTGGGGGTACCCAGATAGATTATAGCTCCCCAAAGAGAATCACAAATGCTGGCACTTCCCAGTGTAGTTTCTGAAGGAGAAAGAGAGAAATTTTCATAGCTGTTCCTCTGGGTCACATAGTATTGCCCCCATAGCAATCATTAGTTCCTGCCCTCAGGTAGGAATACTGACTTCTTTCTCTTTTGATAGCAACACTTTTTCTTTGATGCATCTTTCCATCTTGGACTTCTGCTAGGTATTCCTTACAGCTTACATAGAGTTGCCTTCCATGTGAACAAAGCAAATTCTGAGAACAGTACTTCTTCCTCCAAATTATTTTAGGCTAAATATGTCCTGTTCTGTTGATTCTGTTTGTGGGATCATCAGGGCCCTGTGTCTGACGGTGGCAGCAGTGATGGCCTGTGTGTTGGGTGATGCTGATCACTGAGGACTGTTCCTGTCAGGTGGGGTGTGCAGAGGCTGTCCAGGGAGAACGATGCCTCCAGGCAGCACAGGCAGCTCACCAGGATGTCTGTGCATGGCAGACACTTCCTAGGCATCTCTTGCCTGGGTCAGGGCTGCGGCACATCCCTCCTTCCCTGCCTCCAGCAACAGAAGGGCTTGTTTTGTTGGTACCCAGGGACTGGGACCTTCACTGTGGCATTCAAGATCTTTTACTGTAAGAGAACATTGGCCAATAACTTGGTCTGATACTGGCATACTTGCTTATTTTGAGAAATGTTTTCTGTCCCTTTTTCTTCACACATGTGAGATGTCCTTTCACTGTATTCCCCACTGGCTTGAAATGTACTACCAAACAGGGACTGTAATTCTAATTGTCAAATGACCGTTAAAATATTTTCTAGTAAAATAGTGTGAATTTTTATTTGGAATAAATCCTGAGAGGGAATACACATCAGAATTTTTAAGGAGTACAGATGCTCCTCAAATACCATGAATAGTGCTTTGATTCACACTTAAGAGTAGTCCAGAATGGTGCTGATATTTTTTTAAGGAACAAAGCTTGACTTTAAAAATATGTCAAATTCAGTTGATTGTGTTTGAAACAACAACAGTCTTTGCAAGTACGGGACTAGAAAAGCCTGGAATCAGTTTCCTGCTATTCTCCAACACATTTTGCATCTCCTTGGGGAGGCAATTTAGGCTTTCAGTCATCAAACCATCATCTCCAAAATGGGGCTAATAAAGACATTCCTAGTGCCTGGTTGTGTTGAGATGTCATCTGTGAGATGACAGACCAACTGATGGGTCATTTATGAGTTCCAAGAGCCCGTATGTTCCCCTCTGTGGCTGTAAACCTCAACCTTTCCCAAAATGCAGCTACCCCTTGGGCTTCCATAGCAAGTATACATTCAGTGCATAGTATCCTTATTAAAGTGTTCTTCTACGTAAACAATTTGACTGCGAGTGTATGTATGTGTGCATTCACTCTGATGTTATCCCAAAGAAATCGCCAAGTGACTTGATGCCCTGAGAGAAGGGTTGTGTACATGGTTGGGGCCACTTTCAGGGACACTTATCCAATTAGCATTGCCCCCTAATTTAGGGTAGGGGTCTGAAAGAGAATGTAATTTTGCCAACTCTAGGCTGTCAGGTTGGTATTGCCAGCAATCTCTGTGTCTCATTTCAAATCCAGTTTGCCATGCTCTGGTGTTGGGTCTGTGCTGGAACTGTGAAGCATGATGATCTACATAAATTCCTGTGATTTCCAGTGATGGTTTTTTTCATTTTCCTCTCTTTCAAATTGTCACCCGGTGTTTCCTGCTTAGTGCCGTGTTAATCATGGGTACTTCTTCCCTGACCCTTTTTGCTCAGAAAAACCACGTCAGCTAAAAGATATTTGTGAAGGGCAGCATCTTCACCACAAGTACATGAGCCTGGAATTACTGTAGCTCAAGAAATACGCCTTGATGTCTATCAGCAGTATAGCTGCAGTCTTTTGGATCTTCCCATGTAAATACACCTTTCATTTGTGGTATCTGTTGGGATAGCTGACTACTTGGGATTTCTGCATGCCCCGCGTTTATCTAACTGTGAAGGATGTTACTTGGCATCATAAAGAATTTGTGACAAATGGTGTGATATTTGGATCTACTACTTGTAGTTGCTAACAGAAATTTGTCCTGCTGCTGGGGTTTTTTTCCCCCTCTGTTAGCTAGAGGGAGAATCATAACCTTAACATTATTTAATTGGAGGCCTTTTGAGTTAATTAATTTAACTCTTCACTGCCTTTGATCGCATGGTTTTATGAGTATTTTTAATTGATCTTATTTGTATGGAAATGCAATCTAACATTAATTTAACAAGATGGATTCAAGTCAGTGGTCAACCCAGCTGTTTAATCAAGGATATTGCTCAATGCTATTTATTGGGTTTAATTTGAAGATCATGGCCACCCCAGAAACAAAAAAAGGAAAAGCAGATACTGGTGCTGAAATCGCGTAATTGTAGGCAGTTTCACTGATGGATATACTGTTAGCTTGGAATTGTACTGGCCACAGCAAATAAATATGGCTTTCCTTTCTTACCACTGAGTTTTGCAAATACAAATACAAGTGTGAAAAGGGAAACGGGAGCACTTAACCTGTGAATTTCAGTCCAGTTGGATTTAAGCAAACCAGCCATTTATTCTTAGATTAATGGCTTGCAGGCAGACTCTATCAGTTGTGGACTGTATTGTATTAATTTGCAACTGCAAGAGTTAATGCTAGTAATTGCTTTTCCTCTATAGAGAGAGGCTGTAGTAGATTGTTTTTACATGGCAATCCGTGATTGATAGATCAGGGAAAACAGGACCAAAGAAGGTTACTGCCTCCCAACAACTTCACCCTTCAAATTAAAATAATTTGCAATTTGCAGGATGCCTTGTCACACGTGCTTCAGGAATGAAGCAATAAACACACTAGGCTGCATTCCCTTAAAGCAGTGAACCTCTTACTGCCTTTCTTTCCCCAAACCAAACAAGTCATGTTGTTGGGAGTCCATTGAAAACAAGTGTGCTGGTGAAACAGTCCCCAGACCCCTTTAGCAAACTTCCTGTACGGTCAGGCAGCGGACCTGATGAAAGAGGCTGTTTGTGAACCTTTGGATTCCTTCCATTGATTTGTAAATCCACTTTATTAAAGTACTGCCCAAGCTAGTGAAATGAGCAACCCAGGGCTCCCATCAAGTTCCTAACAAATATCTGATGCAGCTTGGATCACTGGTACTGGCACATGCTTTTGAAATTGTTTTTTTTCTGCTGCGTTGGATCGTTTTGAGACTGGGGGAGTAGAGACGTAGGAGGAAAAATGCAGCTTCCATCAGCCACACATTACATGGCTGCTTTATTTTTCAATGCTGCTAAAATTCCTCTTATTTAATATCGATCATACCAAGGAGCCAGCAAAGTACAGTGTTAATTGGGTCCACTGGAATTCTTGTCCCCTGGGAGAGAGAGCTTCCTAGGCAGGGAGGGCGGAGGGAAGGAGGGAGGGAGGGAGAGAAGGAGGGAGGCAGGCAGGGAGGAGGGGACCCACTGTGCGCAGCATAAAATGTAAGTGCACTAGACATCAAGGCTTCTGCTTGCATCGCTGGGAAGCAGTCGCGGCGGTTCCCACCCGCCCCCCTTTCAGAAATTAGCCAACTATTTTTTTTTTTCAGTCTGGGAGTTGCTCTTGAATTAACAGCTCCTTTCTTTTCTTTTTCTTTCCTTTTTCTTTTTTTTTCCCCCCCATTTGCGGAGGACTTTTTTTTTAATTATTATTTGAATTGTTTTCCTCTCCTTTCTGTGAAGCTGCAAAAGCTGTGCTTTGAAAACTGCTGCCCCAGAGTGCAGTTGCTTAGCTGTCCTGTCAGCATTGTTCTAATGCTCATTCCATATGTATGTCACATAGGAGCAGTACCCTCCTCCTCTCCCTTCCCCCCATCCATGCATTTGATTTTTTCCCCCTAAAGACCGATTTTTTTTTTTTTTTTTTCTTATTTTTCCGAAGGAGCTTGCAAACAGGGAAATTCAAACTGAATGTTTCTGTGCTGTGGTTGCTTATATAGCCAAGACCACATTTCTCTTTGAAAAAGTGTTTGCTCTGTTCCTTCTTTTCCCTACTCCCTCTTTTTCCTCCCTATAAGCACAAAGGCTTTAAAAACTAAGATCTATAGTTCCTTTTGCTTTTTTTTTTGCGTTACCGTGACAGCATGTATCTCTGTTGCTGAAGAATGAAGCAGGCAGGCTGGAGGTTTTTTATGTTCAGCGCTTTTGGGACCACTAAAAAGAAGTCTGCAGAGAAATACGTGCAGCAACTGTGCCAACTGAGTTTCTCATGACTGTTATCTGTCACTTATTCTGACTAAAAGGTAAGGGGTTCTTTAGTATTTTTGTTAAAGTCTTTGTGCATTGTTTGTGTGGTGTCATTTGACATGTGCAGCTCTCTGGCTCAGGAGGGAGGTGGGTAGTGAAGATTTTTGTGTTAAGGTATTATCGGTCACCCAAGCAAAGCTCTTTGCATCCAGAGGAGAAAAAAAGATCTTGTTTCTTGGAATTGTTCCCCTTTTCATCTCGAATGGTTCCTCCAGCTTAGCTCGCTACTGATTGAGACGTAAAGCAGGGGCATTATCGCTGCTGCTTATCTTCCCCGGTGCTCTTTCTCTACCTAGGGAGCACACGCACCCAGTTGCTGAGTGCGTGCGCAGATGTGGGTTAAGGCATAGCCCCAGTGCATGGCACGTACTTGGCAATATGCACATTCTCCTCTCTTACTGTAACTAAATGTCTTCAAGCACCCTTTGCAAGGTAAGAATGCCTTAGTTCAGCACACTGCAGCTTATGCCTGTTTAAAATTATTACTTGGATTACAGTGCATACTGTGGAAAGTTATTAGTTTCCACAGAGACCAATTTAATTGGGGGGTATGTGTGCAGCGGTTCTGTTTTGTGCTTTCCATACGCTGCTTGTGGGGGAGTATGAAATGTTATTTTCTTCTTAATTCTTGGGAAGGGTGAAGTTTACACTGTCTGTTAGGCATAGCATATGAAGTTATAGCTGAAATCGATTAAAGCTGTGGAGAAGCATAGCCTTACAAGGCTCTTCAACTTAGCCTGAGAGTCAGAAGATAGTTTATTAAATTCTTTTTTTGCTCTGCATTGCAATATGCAGAACTGTAAGCAGGAAGGCATCGTCACCAAGCAGAATTAGAAGCAAATGATGCCTGGACTGGATCATTATGTCATTTATGTGTTAGAAACCTGTTTAATCCACAACCTTGGTGCGCGCTGCTTTTTTTTTGTGTGTGTGTGCTGGATACATCTCTCAACAGCCTCTTAGTTCAAGAGGGCATTGTTTTATAAAACGTGTTAATGTGTTTCTGCTTTGCAGGCAGGCAGAAGTGCTCTGTGTAACTGTCCCCTTAGCTGTGACACAGCTTGTTACTTGGCATTTTGGAAGTGGCTGATTTTTAGGGCTTGCTTTGCTTTCTTTCACAGGTATTTGTGTTCTTACTTCTTAGCTGTTAGTTCTCTGCATGGAAAATGCATATTAAGGGTGCTCATTTCTCATACTTTGCAGTCATAAGTGGCTGAGACAGTTGAGCAACCTGATTTAGTGGTGTCGCTTTACCAGGAATGTTGCATTGCTTATTTGAATAACCAGGAATGCCACCAAATATGCAATTACTTTAAAAACAGACTAAAAATACAAAGTGTGAAGGAACAGAGGAAAGTCCTTTCTGCAGGCATTAATTTCTTTCTTTACTGTTGCTGTTTATAATGTCATTTCAAAATCAGGTATTTCCTAACACATTCTCTGTAATTCTTATTTTCCCATGATTGTTGCTTTATATCAGGACTGAGAAAACAGTCATTCAGATAACAGGTTTTCATTGACATCCTTTTTATAATATAGAAAGCAGTATAAGAAGCAGTAATAAGTTAAATTGGCATCTGCTAATTATGGTGAATACAGATTGCAAGCTCTTCAAGTCGTCCCTTGCCTTAATGCTGTTAGCATATTTTAGCACTGGCAACCAAAGGAAAGAAACTGGAATGTTCCTGCTTAGGGTTTTTTCAGAAAAGAAAAAAAAGAAAAAAAAAAAAGACTTGTGAAGAAGTGTGAAGTTTTGGGGTTTTTTAATGTTTCCGTGCTGGTTATGAACAGGAGAACATCATACACAGTTTGGTAAAATTACAGTCCCTGAGAAACTGACCTGCTTGGTGATCAGTAGAATTAAATTTGAGCCTTGGAGACAAAACCATTGTTGTCTGATATAAAACTTAGTCTTAGGGCAGGAAAAGTTCGAGAGTTTTGTTGTACCAAATACGTGATTCTTTTGGATCTCTGAGAGATAATTAAAAATATAACTGTTCTGAACTTAGTTGTGGTTCTGTACGGCAATTTTGCTCACCTCCTCTCCAAAGTGAACGTCTCGGGCGGCTGTGGAAGCAGAAGAGCTCAGCTTCTGCCCAGATGTGCTCGGTTCTGCCTTGTGCGTTCTGCCTGTGCAGCAGTATCCCCGTCCGGCCGTGGCAGGGAGCCCGGGCTGGAGCGGCAGGAGCGCAGGGTGCGGTGGCCGTGCCAGGACGGGACACACGCTCGGAGCAGCCGCGGGCGGCGGGTCAGCCACTAGAGGGGAGGCGAGAGCCGCCGATCCCGGTGCCTGGCACCGCCGAGGGAACACCGGGAGCGGGCTGTCCACGGGTGGGTTTGCACCGAGCGTGGACACAGCCGGCCTAGCCTGCATCCCCTGAGTGCTGGGAACATCCAGCGGTGCTCGCTGGGGCATAGTGTGGGCTGGTACAGATGCTGTTCCCAAGGAGCATCCCGCTTCTGTGGTGGGTGGTGTCCTGAGACAGGTGTAGACGGAGCGGAAACGTGCCCGTACTTCGTCTGCTCTGGAGTTTCTGCAGGTGGACCTGCCCCTGCCTCTGTGCACAGCCTCCCGCTCACCTGGCTCCAGGCTGCGGAAGGGGAGATCTCATTGTGGCGTTCAGCATCCTCGTGAAAGGAAGAGGAGGGCAGGCACTGAGCTCTTCTCTCTCGTGACCAGAGAGGAATGGCATGAAGTTACTTGGGCAGAGTTTAGGTTGGGTATTAGGAAAAGGTTCTTCACCCAGAGGGTGGCTGGACACTGGAACAGGCTCCCCAGGGAAGTGGTCATAGCACCAGCTTGGCAGGGTTCAAGGTGCATTTGGACAACACTGTCAGGCACATGGTCAGATTCTTGGGGGGCTGTCCTGTGCAAGGCCAGGAGCTGGACTTCAGTGATCGCTGTGGGTCTCTTCCAGCTCAGGATATCCTATGATTTTTACCAGTAATGATGATTTGGCACATATATTTACCATATGTTGTTTCATCCTTCTATACAGAACAGGTATCTTGAACCTAAAGGATTGCTCTGTGTGGTGGGGATGGGCACAGTGGGAAGTGTCCTGTGTGGAGAGGTGCAGGGCTGAGTGGAGACAGGAGAGCTCCCAACCAGTGACTTCTCCAGGTCGAGGTGAGGTTGCCTGGGGATGGATGGGCAGTGCAGGAACTGCATGCTTTGGATGTTGGTGCGTTATGGCAGTGCTGTAACTCTTGTTACATATGAGCCTAATTTTGCTAAAAGTGGTGTCAGAGTCTTTTTAATAAGACATTATGATTTTGGCTTCAGTTTTGGGTTTTCGTACTCTCTTATGTGCATGTGTAAAATGCGAAGCATATTTAATGAGTGAATACTTCAAATGCTTCCAAATTAATTAAAAACAGTTCCACATCTGGAATAAATCCAGTACCTTTCATGGATGGCTTCAACTTCATGTTTTTTCCCTCTTGTGAGAAGCCCTGTGAATATTCCTGTGCGGATGCTTGAGAAAACTGGAGTAGCAGAATCCAGGCTTATTTTACAAAGGAGAGGGATCTGAAACCCATAGAGATCAATAGAATCTTGGCCTTTATTCCCGCAGACTTTGGATAAGACCTATAATATTACATGATTGTATAATATGATAGGCTTGTGCATGGTCAGGTGTTTTCAGGGTACCTTGTCTTAAAGGTAACTGCAAATCCTAATTAAAATTTGCTCTTTCTTGTGGTTCAACTGCTGTTTAAATTCACACAGATTTCAGAGAGGCTTGAATTAGGCACCACAAACAAAAAGAAAGTGTTTTTATAATGAGATTTTTTTTCTTCTGCCTTCTTTGTCCCCAGAAGTAAATAAAATGATCAGATTTTTCTCTATGGAAATGTTGTGATTTAAACTGACACAACTAAGTGACCTAAAGATAGGCTTATTGCATAGATAAAAAATGCAGGGTTGGATTGTTTGAACTGCATTAGCATCAGAATAAGAAATGGCAGGGCAAGTTGGCTGAGGTGGCCATGCAGAACTGGGGAGGGTTGTTCTTTGGAAAGCTTCTGAGCTGGGAATTCTTTTCTGAGCCATAAATAAATAAATCTGTGTCCTGAACAGTTAATGAATACAGGAGTCTGGGCAACTTTAAGCTGTTTGGGATATTTAAGAAACCCACATGGTGCTTTTGTTAGTATAGTTGATTTCCATTTTTTCCCCTAATATTTCCATTTTAAGGTTTTTGTTGGTTTGTGGTTTGTTTTTGTTTTTTCACTTGCTTTATTTATGCTGAACGATGCTGTTGATAATGTTTTTGCCAGCACTTTTCTCTAACTCCCACAGCAGTTTCGCTATGTGTTGCACCAAAATGTTGCCCCTGAAACTTTTGATCCTTGAGCTACAGATGGAAATTGCACAGAGTTTAGTGCTTTGAGTACCTTGCCTTTGGAGTTGTCCTCTGGCTGCTTGTCCTGGATCGTCTGGGGGTGCCAAGAAAATTATCTTGCAGGGATCCTACTGTGATTGCATATACAGCTTTTCCGGGGGAACTCAGTGTGTTTTGCAGACCAAAACTAATTAAACCTCATGACATTCATGGCAGACAGATAAGCATAAACCACAATAAGTAAACTAAAACAGGAAGAGGTGGAGAGCTCAATTTTCCCATGGTAGTGAACAGTAACATTCCCATTGAATCAAGCTATAGGTGCCATGTACCTCTGAAAATGAGGATGCTGATGACTTGGCTGGGAGAGCTGCCCTTTTGGTAGTGAATCTGGTGGAGGTAGTGAATACTTGCAGTTTTGCATCCAACACCTGCCTATTAGAGGTTGAATTAGTTCAAATCTCAGCTTTTCCTTGCTGCTGAGTTCTTGGTGAGTCTGCATAAGCAGCATCATCTTGGAAAGTTACTGAAATGTCCACCTGCCCTTGCAGACTGGTCTTTTCTGAATTAACCAGCCTTGATTGGAATTGTAACTTTTTCATTTTGCTTTAAGCAGAAAGTGCCTGAGAAAGGTGCACCAGCTCTCACAACACTGGCAGGTTGTGATGATTGGCAGGGTTCTGACTTCATTGGTGTAGTGTTTCTGGTTATTCCATCTTTGATGTGGCTTTTGAGAGAGGTTTGATACTCTTAACATTACTCCTGTCACGGCTGTTGGTCGTAGGCAAAATAAAAAACCAGTGCTGGTGACGTGGATGAACTGACCATGCAGTAAAATGGATTGGGAATGAGCAAGTTCACTCACTTAACCGCTTTGAGTGCACAGCTGCTTCAAGTACAAGGATACAAGGCAATGCTTTTAGAAAATAAAGGGTTTAGCCAGTCTGCTAATCAGATAATTATAGTACTGTAAGCCAGATTTGTAGGTATACTGATACAATGCAGAAATTGCCATTAGGGCATGCTGTACAACTGGGATATTCTGACAGAGAGAGAAAAGGAGTGGTGAAAGAAAGCTGTGGCCCAAACTTGTACAGCCTTTGAAGAAAGCATTTTAGGCATAGGAGCCAGTTAAAACGGTTAATTGGGCAAGATCTTTATTGTGGTATGCGAAAGTGAGCTTTGGAGCTTGGCAAGAGGAAGCCAGCAGACAAAGCAGTGAGGTGTTCCAGGAGATGAAACTGTTAGTGGTGGAAAAATGAGGATCATCCCTACACAATCTGGAAGAGGGAAAGTGTTAAAAAAGTGACAGAATTTACTGAAGATGTGAAAGTTCTTTAAATGATACGAGGACCACCCCCTCCACCCCCCCCCCCCC
>VZRN01001231.1:109756-171236 GCA_013397935.1 Dasyornis broadbenti
GCAATGTGGGTGGAAAGAGCAGGGCAGACAAGTTGCCTTTAGATCTTACAGAGATGACAAGGGTTACGCTACGAAATGAGTAAAGTTTAGGAAAACTGAAGAGACAAGGCACAAAAGAGAAGGCAGTGTAAGTGTGCTGGAACCTCTTTTACCAAATCAGCATGCCTGAAGGCACCCAGGATAGTGACACAGTTCTGTTACTGTGTGTGTTCTTGGTCAGTCATGGGAAAGAATGAGCCAAAAAGGAATGTAAAGGTCACAGAGAAAGACTCAGGGGCATCTGAAGAAGCAGAGATGCTGAGGTATGTGCTCCTATAAACTGTGACATGTACTGGAAGGGAGGAATACCAAAGTTCATCCTCAGCATGACAGAATGGTTGAACCTGCTGGAACTGCTTTATATTCAGTGGTTGTTGGGGGGAATAAACTGCCGCAGAAATTAGGAGAATAAATGAATGAACTGCCACAGAAATCAAGAGAATAAATGAATGCTTGCTGAAATTGAGCCTTAAACTCAAGGGTTTAGGATGATGCTCTAAGTACTAACGCCAAAAAGCAGGAGTTAATTTTGCATTGGCTTCCTTACTGTAGCCTGCATTCCTAGGAAGCATCTCAGAGCATGAGCTGTTGATATTGGAGCATAAGTATTCATTTTTGAGTTAATTTTAATAATATTGTCATGAGTCAATATGCAGTAGTGCTGGGTGCTAATGAAGTGGATTTCAGACCAATGGGCTCTGGAGAAGAACACAGTTTCAGTATTTTCCTATTGCACATTTCAGTTTGCTGAGAACTTGGAGCAAAGGACAACATCTCTGCTTCATTTGTTTCTGGTTATGCAGTTTAATTAGTGGCCGTCATTGCTCCCATGAAGGTGAATACGGGCTTAGAGAAATCTTCAGCTCTGCAGAGGAACTCTGTAACTAGATGCTAAGAAGGGGCTGTTCATACCTGGGAAACAAAAGGGCCATTTATGTAAAAGTAGCTTGTTAGCTTTTTGTTTTTAAGCTGTAGCATGTCTAAGTGATCTGGGTGTCATAGACTAGTAAGCTGGCCAGTCCCTCTGGAATAGACATTCTTGGTGGTGATTTAGAAGGTGCATTTATACAGTAGTCTCCAACTTCATTACTACGCTGTTTCCTTGGATACTGAACATTTTGCATATAATTACGAGAGGGACGTTAACAATGCTTCATGGTTTTAATGGTTTTAATAAAAGTTTTCTATATTACTTGGTTAGTGATTCTCTTTTTCCTTTAATATTCTGTATCAGAGAGGAAGAACAAAAGGCAGTGATTCTTGTCAGCTAATTTGCACAAATTCTTTTGAGCCAAGAACAGGTTTTATTTCTTAAAGTGTGGAAATCCTGCATGCTATTTCTGGAATTATGTTGCTGAATGGGTTGTAAATAGGGGTTAGAGTGCTACTATTCATTGTAACTTGAAATTCACACTGTTTGGGAACAATTTTACAATAGCAAAGAAAAAGCTGTTTAAATGCTGGGCAGTAAACAAAATTTGTTATGGGTGTGAAAGCATTTAAATACTTCATGTGTCTATTTAAGGCTCGGGTATTTTGATAGTGTTCAGTATGTTTCTCAAAGGTACTTTCTGCTCTTTACACACCATCTTGGTCGCCTCAACTCCGGCTGTTGTTTAGCAAACAGTTTGAGCTGCCATGGACATGGAAAGCATCCCTCCTGCCTGCCCCAGGCACCCGTTCCCATCTCCCTCCCTCCCTTTTGTTCACAGGCATATTTGCAGTAGGGCAGCTCAATCCCCACCGAGGACAAAATCAGCAAAAAACAAATAAACAAAATGCAACCCAAACCAACAACAATAATGGCAAAAACAATGGCAAAACCACACATGCACACACAGACCACAAAAAATAAAAACACAACCCAACAGGAAAAAGTGGGGGGGATTGAGCCTGGGACAGCTGCCTTGGTGGCCACGGTGGCTTATCCTGCTGTAAAGTGATCACCAAGCTGTGGCATGAAAGGATTATGCCTGAATATAATTAGGTTTAGTTGTGCAGAGTGTCTGCAACTCTTGCAAAGAAGTTGGTAGGAGCCTGAGGCAGTGGTGGCCAGGCTCACACGGTGATGCACCATGTGTCGTGGCCCTTCACTGATCCTGCACGTGAGCGTGAAGCTCTGTGTGTGTTACCTCCACAGCTTTCAGCACGTCTGATTGTTCCACTGGCTGCAGAGGATGCTTTCATAAGCACTTGAGGAATGTCTGCTTGGGAGCAATATTTTTGCATGTCAGAAAAAAAGAATTCATGCTTTCATGTTTTTCAAGACCTCGTTGGGCCTTGGGATATCCCCTAGAAACACAGCAACAAGGATTTAAACTCTGAAATGTCTGTAACTGTCACAGGCTGTGTAGTTACATGAGGTATGAGAGCAGCTGGGCGTGATGAAATGGGCTGTACAATGTGTGTGTACGCTTTCACTCAAACTAGAAGTGTGCTCACTCGATGGAAGCTGATTTTAAGTTCAAAATGTACATTTTTTAGTGTTAAAGGAACTACTTTTTATTCCTACTGATGCTTTTTCTTCAGAGAAACAATATATTGTGTAGTTTATTTAATAAAATAAAAGTATTTTTCCAAAAGCCACAGAATACAGAATTTAATAAAGTAGCACTTGAAGATAAATTCTAGGGATGCATATGAGAAGGCTCTTTTACAGTATACTCAGTTTTATTGAAGTCCTCAGAGCAGCTTTCATATGCCAGAAGCTATTGGCAGTCTTTTCTTCTCAAAGTGGTATAGAGCTATATTACATACACAGGTATTTTGTCCTTACCCATAATAGTTTCACAATCGAGGCATGCTGCTTTTTTCCCCCTTCTGTGTGGATTTGTAGGTTTGCTTTAGTAAGCTTATGCACTGCTGTTTTAATACTCTTTTTTTTTTTTCCCCCCCTGTAAACTTTCATCTGAAAAACACGGAGGAAACAGGTTTAAGTTATTCCTGATGATTTTGATCTTTGACCTGATACTGTCTGAAACAACTTCTATTGGTTTTTTAACCTTCTGGAGATTTACAGGGGTCAGGTTGAACTGGCAGCTGACTTTTCAGTCAGTGTGTGGTGGAGCCTGAGGAAGAGCTATCTGCAAGCAGTGCCTTGTTATGTGGAACTTTGTTTTAAACTGAAGTTTCAAATTCAGGAGCAGCGATCCTCACTGGGCATGAGTTAAGAGTTCTTATTTAGGTTGGAGTCCTTTTAATTTCAGCTGGGCAGCTTTCCCTTTCTCTTGTCAGAAGAAAAAGGGTAAGAAAATGGTGAGCATGTGGCCTGAGCTTCTGTGGAGATGCTCTAGCAGGGAACATCCATGTGCCTTTGCCTAGGGCAGCTCCTGGGAGCTACACACCATCACGGCACCTTTGGGACGAGGCAGAAGTGCTGGAGCAGCCTGGGTTTTGAGGGAACACGTGGGAAGGTACAGGGTTGCCAGCACTCATTCCTCCCCTCCTGGTGCACAAACCGAAGGTGTAGAGTCAGTGACTGTGTTTTGGGAACGTGGATCAGCAACTCAGGGACATGTAACCTGCCCCATTTATTGGCAAGCACTAGGTTGGGTGTTCAGCCTGTGATGTGAGGTGGCCACTTCACTAGCAACTTCTCTGCTTGTCATAGTGTCTAAGAGATGAGGTGGCTCCAGTAGGAAGATTTGTCTGTGGGGACTTGGTGTGGCACAAGTGGGAGCTCCCAGCAGGCAGGAAGAAGTCAGGCCAAGGAGTCTGATAGCAAACTGATGTACAGGAGGGAGACATGATGAATGCATGGTTGGGTGACCGAGCCTGACCTTGCCTTGCATGTTTAGGTGATTTACTCCAGCCAGTGTTTGGTGTGCATGCTCAGGATTTGAGGGCACAGGCTTTGCAACTTGGCCTTTGGCTGCAGGTGATCCTGACTCCAGGAGAACAAATAGAACAGGGTGAGACACTGAGATGCAGCTGTTCTTCCTGGTGGCTGCCATTGTCAATAACATAATGGAGTAGTAACACTGTTGTTGATATTGTCAGTGTTGTTATTATTATTATTACCTCTGCCTTATCGGTCTCCGTTTCATGATCAGTGTCCACTTAACTTCCCAAAATCTACATGTAATTTTGAAGACCAAACCCAAACTCCTGACCTGTGAATAAATGATGAGTTTTGAATGCTAGCCACTGCAATGATGGTGAGAAACATAACTGTGGGACCATCTGTTCTGGAAATTTAGGCCATAAATGCTGGTGAGTACTGCTTTGTAGAGAAACCTTCCTGCCCTGGATTGTGCAGGTACCAAGGGCAGCATAGTGAGGCAGTGAGAGCTGTCAGCTGGCTTATGTGGGGGGAGGTCTCCTTTGTAACCTGGAGCAAGGGGCTTGAGATGCTGTGCTTGTTTCCTCATCTGGAAGTGGGCTAAGTGTGTGCACTTACCTGACCTTCAAGTATGCACGAAAATCATGGATCTGAAGGGCAGTGCTGTCAGGGCAGGTGGAGGCATTTTGCAGTCAAAGCTTTTTTGACAGCCAGTGAGTGTGGGTGCCTCAGAGAAGTCCTATACCCACAGGGATTTCAGGGATAGCAGTCTGCCGTGGAGTTTGTACCTGCTTCCCTGTGTGACTCGTGGTGAGGTTCTCTGTGAAGCCTGGGCTGCTGTGCTTGTTTAAAGTGCCTTTCTTAGAGAAAGGACAAATCGTAGCACTGTATGGCTGTTTCCCCTGGTTTTCCATGAGGTGCTCCTGTAGATATTTGAGGAACATACTTCTCCAGAGAGAAGCATGGAGCTCTGTTATTGAGGAGAGCTTAAAAAAAAAGCCCAGCTTATTTTTTCTTTCTTTTTTTTTTAATTTTGTATGATTTTGACATATGAAACTAGATCATAAATGAAAGTATACTTTGTCTGAGGTTCTGCCTCTTATGCCAGATATTTTCAAGGCACTTTTCCAAGGTGATTATCAAAAATCTATATTAAGAGATACCTCATTTAATCTAACATATGCTGATTGCCATGAAGATACTTTCAACAGATACTCTGCCATGGTGTCTGTTTTTCTTCAGGACATAAATAACTGCTGGACTGTAGATGACTCTGGGTAACTGGCGGCTTATGGGTAACCTCTTTTCTGGCACAAAAATAATGGGTTGCTTGTTCCTCCAGTTAAAGTCCTGATGTGTTTTGATGTTTCTGATTTACATTTTTAGCACTGTTCCTGATACCATTCAGTGTTCTGTGAACAGTCTTTAAACTTGGTGTTTATTTTGGAGCCTTGGTTTTCCAGCAAACAAATATGTGATTAGCAATTAATGGTTTTGCTATAAATAAACAAAAGCGAACAGTTCCGCTTTAAATAGTGATCTCTGCTCTGTGGAGCTTTTAACTGAGCTGTGCCTGCAGAGTTGAACCTTTCCAAACACGCAACAGCCTTTGAGGGACTCCCAGCTATGGTGGCTGAAGTGGTAGGGTTGGAAAGCTGAAGCTGTGGTGGTTTGAGTTAATGTATGATTAAGTAAAAAGTGGTTATCATCTGAAATATCTATGCAAAAGTGGGGAAGAATTGTTGTTGCAGTACGGGTAAAATGTTTGAATGTGGGGGGAGTTCCAGTGGACAGAAGACTTCCAGAGCTGTGCCTTTCCCTTGGGGCTGCTGTCTGGGTGTGGGTGACTGGTGGAGGTGGCAGAGGTGGAACCAGAGGTTCTTCCACACAGCCAAGGCAGATCTGTCTCTTTAAGTGCCACAAGCACTTCCTTGTGAGCGTTGAAAATAGTATGTTATGATGTCCCCTTCAAAATAATTGGATTTAGCACCCTGTGTGGATTTGGGTATTTCCAATGCAGATAGCAGTCCAAGGCCAGCTTTGTTTGAGAGCTTTCCTCCTTGCAGTGATTGAACCTTAACACATAAGCTGGAAGGAAATTTCTAGGTTTTTCTCAGAACTGTTAGGTTTAAGACTGACTCCATCTACTTTTCTATTTCCCACATGATGTCGGCACTGTGTATTCCACTTATCTGAGAGAAAGTGTGATTTATTTGACCTGACGTAGCTGTGCATTGCTTCTTACTTAGGCAGGTTAACCAACTACTATGGCCTGAGCTGGATGTAATTTTAAAAAGTAATGGCAACAGCCCTCTTTCTAAATACTGCCTGTTTGAACAAATGACAAACTTTCTGATTTTTTGCAGAAAAAAGTTGGAGAGCAGCCGCTTTATTTAATCCTTTTTTTTGTTTGTTTCTTCCTTTTTTTTTTTATTTTTTTTTTTTTTTTTTTTTTTCTTTTTTTTTTTTTTTTTTTTAATGAATAGTTGTGGGCTTTTACAGTTCGTCCAAGTTTCCAGAGACTCTTTCATCAGAGGGCCACCGAGAGGCAGATTCTGGGGAGCTGGCTTTCAAAAAAGTGGCTGCTTTGCAGTGCCTAGAAGCCAGACTCATGCAGGTATCTCTGACTGGTTGTAGACAACTCTGGTGTCTTGCTCCAGAAGCAGCTCTGTGTTATGCCTGTGACGCAGCAGCAAGTGCCAGCACCCTGCAGTTTCCTGCCCTATTGAAAGAAAAATGTTCATTGCTAAATCTAGGTTTTGTTCTCAAATCTCAAACTTGTTGAGAATCTCTATCAAAATATTTTCTCCTTCCACTTCCATCATGATCTTCTATTGCTGTGTGTCACAGCTCTCTTGAAGAGAAATGATATTGCAAAACCAATAATCCAATTCCTAGCCTCAAGAAAGAAATTATTTTTTGTTTCTTTCTTTCTTCCCATTTAGGTTAGTAAGATCTAGCTGTTTCTCAAGTAGTTGTCCTGTTTAATTGTGTTTTTACTTTTTTATCTTAAAGGTACCTGGATATATTCGTATGTCTTCTTTAGTGCAGAGTGAAAAGCTTTATTCTATAGTCTCTTCGTAAATTCCTTCCTGGACTATCATGATTTTGATTGGGCATCTCATAATTGTAGAACCATAGAATGGTTAGGGGTGGGAGGGATCTTCCAGTATCATCTAGTCCAACCTGATAGTCTTTTCCCTTCATCTCCATTTTATGTTGTGTGTTTTACATGGAGCTGTCGATGGTGAAGAAGCTTTTGTATAAGCATCTCTATTTTCAGTCTCCCTTCATTTGCCCTTGTGTAAAGGTCTGGACCATTTAAGCTGCCCTACCTCCGCACCCAGAGTGTCTGAGAGATATATAGTATTTTTTAGCTCTGAGAGTAACAACTTACTGCAGTCCTTATACCTACATACCTATTATGGCCCTGGAAACAGTAGTTGTAAATCTCATGGACTTCTTTCTTACTATAAACTATATCCAAATAGTTTATACAAGCCTCTGCAAGCTGTCAGAAGGAGTATGTGCAGTATCCCAAACACAGAGCAGACCGGAGGCAGCAACCGGCAGCAGCTGGGACTAGAGGGTGTGAGTTTGCAGGAAAACAACCATGGAAAAGAGTGCAGGGTGGGAGCTGAGCCTTGTATGGGAAAGGTGGAATATGCTTTTTTAGCTGCAGGGACATCATGTTCACATCAGTGCTGCACTGCAGCTCACAAAGTACTTGTTTCATTGTTGTATTTCACCAGATATTGTAAAAAGTTGAGATTCAGATTGCTGTAGGGTTTTGTACAAAACACTATCTGGTCTCAATATTATTGTTGTTGTTATTATTTGCATTATGGTCAGGGCAGAGTTGCAAAGAGCCCAGTCAAATCACTGCTCAAGTCCCGCTGTATGCACCTGCAATGTGCCCCATGGCAGGCTGTGCTTCTACTCCCGGCCTCAGCAGTGTAGGAGTAGAGCTCTTGCCCCTGAGCATCAGAGGTGCAGCTTGGTAAAATGCTGATCGTTTAGAGGGGTTCAACATTTACTTGTGGTGAAGGGAGAGCTGGAGAAAGACCAGCAGTGGCTATATGAGTAGGACTCATTTTTGCTACATTTTTGCTGTTAACATTGTACCTTGAAAGAGCTTTCAAGCCAGGATTCCTTGGATGGAGGTCAAAGCAGATTTATGAGTAAAATGTAACGGGAAATAAAAAGAAAAGCCAGATAAGCAAGAAATAGTATCATTGAGTGTGTTTCATAAGAAAGCCCCCATGAAAATAACTGGCTCCTTTTGAAACCTCCCCAAACTGCCCCATTTTACAGTGACTAAGAAGCAGGAGCCACTGGGGATTTGAGATACACAAAGCATGAAAACTGGATATCAGCCTTTGTTTCCTTGGGGGCAGACCACCAAGGGACAAGCTCAAATCCTTTGTAAGGTGGCTCCCCAGGAATTCACTTTTGACAGATCTCACATGGCAGCACATTATTCCTTCCCCCTCCTCCTACTATTTCCCCAAGCCATGTTTCATCCTCGGGGGGAAAGGGAGAGTCCAGCAGACCCTTTGCTCCCTCTCTTGGGGAAGACAAATGATGCCTGGCTCCTGCTCGCAAGTGGAAGCATTTGCTGATGAACTGATACTTGGCAAAAATCGGTGCTGTATGGAAAAAATCCCCAGCACCTGCTAGCAAAACAAAGTTATTCATGACATACGGCTGGGTGGCTAAATCTTCACTTCCTAGGGACGGCCTGAATTACACTTGCTACACACTGAGCGGCCTGTCTCCCGTGTGGAATGACATGCAGGCAGCAGGAGGATTTGCAGCTCTGAGGAAGGTTAGGATTTATAGTGCTGTCTCTTGCAAGGGCTTACTCTGCAGAAATGATCATTTCGTCTTCACCTTCTTTTTGGGGGATAAACACATCATGATATAATCATATATATGGAAAAACAGATCTTTGTGCTCATCAGGGAGCAGGTAGCTCCATGAATATATCTCCTATTGTAAATCTGTCAGTGTCAGTAAGGTTTTTTTCCCCTCCTGCCTAGGCTTGGACACACATCTTTAATTCATTTCTGCATGGCACAAGTTCTAAATTCTTATTCTATATTCTGATTCCTTTTCTTGGCCTGTAAATTGTTAGCCTTTCGTAACTGGGTGAATTATTGTGGAGTGCAAGGAAGTTGTCTGGCTGGGGGAAGTGTTGTTTAAACATGCTTTTTTCCCTTGTTCACTATTCATTTGACAACATGCTAGTGATATTGGCTGTGTAATGAGAGGAGAGTAAAAAAATCCATCTCTCTCTCTAGTCTGTGCTTGAGCTTTGCAGGTAAAATGACACCTTGGTCTTTAAACTGCTAGATTAATATCTTCCATATATCTGAACACTGATTTCTATGAGTTTGGAAGAGTTTTCAGTGGTTCTGTGCTACAGAAGAGACTCTTTCCAAGAGAGAACATTGATGTACATGGGCTCTCACCTCCTGGTTGCAGTATTGATGACAGATTTATTGCCAATTTTTTTCTGTCACTGATGCAGCTTGATGCAAGCCTTTCATAGGTGACAACTGCAAACCAGTCACAATGCTTTGCAATCTTCATTGTATCCTTTTTGCAGGTCCTCATGGCCTGGTCATGCAGAAGGTTTTGTGTAGTCAAAGTGCTGTGGTTGATGGAAAAGAACAGTGAGAAAAAGTTTCATGCCCATGAGACAAGCTTGTGGGTTTTGTGTTTTGATGATTAGGCAATGAGAATTGATTGGCAGTTGTTGATGTTCTCGTTTGAGTGAAAGGAGTTGCTTGTAAGATTAAGGTCACTTCCAAAGAAATCAAGAGCTTCTGTTCCTGCAGCAGATGCATGACTTCTCTACATACTGTTTAGACTTCATGGGCATGTGATGTTATTGTTCTTCTGCTTCCTAAAAATACCTTTATATTTTCAAGTATGCCTTTTTTTGCTGTAAAGCTGTTTATTTAGTAAAATTTAAATAGCTACCATTTGAAAGAGAATTGTGACAACTCTCTTGAGGAAGCAATAGTAATTTCAAATTGTAGTATTTTCCATACCATGAGGACTCCAGTCCTGTCCTGTGGGAGGAGACACCCTTCCTTTCCCAGCTTCACCAAGGGAAATACTTGGAATTAAAGGATTAAGGTGAAAACCTTTAAGTCAAGTTTTTTTCACCCTTTTTTTCCCCCCATGCATAAATACCTTGACTTTCAAAAATTTGTTATCTGAAGTTTAGAAACTATTTCTTCCTCCTCATAGCCCAGAGGACCCATACATAAGAGCTCCATTGGGTTCTTCACCCTTCATTGAGTGAAGCTGGAAGTTGAAGCCCGGATTGGTTTCTTCTCTCTTTAAAAGAGCTGTAAAAATGTTCTTAATGGTTGTTTTGTATTAGCTAGTCGCATTGCCTGAATTAATTTGCTTAATGGTCACCTGGGAAAATGCTTGCAGAATGTAACTGGGCTTTTAGGTAAGGTACGGAGAGAGGAGACAGCGCTTTTATTATCCCTTCTGTGGCCTGCTAAAAGATTATTCTTCCTGTTTGCTGAAGAAATTTGCCTGCTGTATTCCTTATATTCTATAAAAGACCTTTTGGCTCTTGTTTACCCAAGAGATATATGCACTGTTTTCTTTTTCAAGTCTTTTATGGTGTGGAGATCTTTGGAATTAGAAAAATTAGCCTAGGGAGAAGGAGTCAAACCAAGGAACACAGAGCACTTGTTTCATATCTGCACATTGAGTTAGAGCCACATTTTTGGTGTGCAGGAATCCTGGCAGTTCCTGGGACTTCAGTCTTCCTTCTCTGTCTGGTGGGGTGTTACGTTTGGATGCCGCCCAGACTAGAGGTTGCCAGAGCCAAGATGAGATAAAGGAATGATGATCATACCTCTCTCAATTCCTCTGCGGAGCACCAGCCACTTACAGGTCTTTGCAGCTATTCTGCAAGGTTTGGTCATGTAGTTAGTCCTTGTTCCAGGAGCAAAGGAAAATGACTCAAATGATGAACTGAATTTGAAATAATAGAGTTCTCAGTGATGTTCAAGTTTATTTTAAAGAGTACTGAAAATTAAGACACGCTGCTCTATTTTTCCATTTTTTCCTTCCCCCTTCAAGGCCAGAGTGTTTAATGAGAGCTAGAGTGGAAAGATGCCAGACTCCTACATTGTTATTTTTTCACCTCCTTGGGTAGTTAGAAGGGAGTTGTTTCCTTTAATCTCTGCTGCTGTTGTAGAGCAGTTTTCTTCTCTCAGAAAACTTTTTTCCTTTTTCCCTCTTCTCTGTTCCCTTCATTCCCTTTCTTTTTTCCCTTTTTTTTTCTTCATACTAACCATGTTGAGAGTATCGGGGGATTTTTTTTTAGTAACTCCTGCCCGAATGTTTTAAACTCAAGCAAAAGTAATCACAACCTTTCTCTTCACTTGAAACCATAACATTTTTTGACAAGAAGTGCCTTTAAAGAAATGCCTCCTAATTTACGGTGGGTTGCTTTGTACTTTGTTTCTTTAACCTATCTCATTACATTTCCTGTGTGTTAAGTATGTATGTGTTATGAGCTCTTAAAAACAAATATCCCAGAAGAAAGGAATTCAGTAAATGAATAAAACATTCTTGGGTTGCCCAAGTGGCAGCTTAATAGCTCATCCATTGGGACTTTCATATAATATAATGATGGTAGCCATATAAATATATGGAGAGATGAATAACTTCAATGAGGAGCTTGTTACAACTGTGCATACCACATCTGAAATGAAATCAAACTCTGAAAGTGCTGCCTGATGTGAAAGTCCAATTTTTCCAGTGCCAACCATGAAATTCTACCTAGAAATACACAGACTGTCTGTCTGTGTGTACATATGTACACATAGCTCCAGCAGCGCGCACACACACACACACACGGTGCTTCTAGGTGGAATTTAGTGATTCAGGACTGATACTGATTGTCCTGAACCTGTAAAACTTTGTTGGCTATTGACATGACTGGATTTGCAGCGGTGTGTTTGAGATTAGGTCTTAGCCCTGGCTTTCTCTAAAAATTGTGAGATAACTGGAATAGGAGGGTAAGGTTGTCATGTTATATTGCCTGGGATGTACACAACTTTTTCATTAGGTTCCCCAAATCATGGAGCTTTGTAGATACCTACTTTGATGCCTGTCTGCCACAGCAGAGTCTGTAACCTTGGGTAGGGCTGAAAGTAAAGTTTCAAATAACTTTTTTTGGTAGCAATTATATTCTCAGGAAAACTGGTTTGCAGTTATGCTGAACTTGAAAGCCTGGTGTTCATGATCCTGAAAGGTAGAGAGAAACCAGCTCAGGCTGAACTATGGCATGGACAGGAGAAACTAGACCACCAAATGGGACATAAATAGGATAAGACAATTCATTTCCTTACTTCAAAGAATAGAAAAATGAATTTCTAGGAAGTTGCTGAACTGTGGTGAAAGAAGTCTAGGTGCTCATTTGAAACATAACATCGGTCTCTTTTGTAAGCCTGCAAAAATTCTCTCTCTCTCTTAGGAGGGGGAAACAGTGGTATTGTAGTATAGACAAAGGATGCTGAAGGTGCTCTTCATGAAAGGCAGCAATGCAGTGATTGTCTGTTGATTGTTTTAATAATGCACAACACAGAAGAGGTCCAGCCCTTTATTTGCTCAGGAGTTGTGTCTCTCTCATTAGAATTCTCATTTTCATTGGCTGGCTTTTCCTTGGCAGCTTATTGTATGTTGTACGCACACACACACACACACATATATATGCACATATATATGTATATATATGTATATATAAAAAATTCAACCAGCATCATCTCCCACACTAATCTGAAGCAACAGCTTTTAGTATCAGTACTCAAAAGTGAGTGCATAAAGCCCCATGAAAATAAGGGGCATTGGTGTTTTTTCTTTTTTTGTTTGTTTGTGTTTGTTTGTTTGTTTTTTGTTTGTTTTTTGTTTTTGTTTTGCTTTTTTTTTTATATGTAATATAAAAGAAAATAAGAAGGAAACAAAGCAGGGTTAGAACTGCATGTGAAAATAAATGTATTGAAAGATGAGTGCTTTGACAAACACTTGGGAGAATTGACCAAATTGATCAGTGTGTTAAACCATGGGATATAAACTGTGGGATCAGGAAGTTAAGTGTTGTGCGTGGACGTTGCAACATCAGTATGATAAATTGATTGTTGTTAGTATTGAAACTGCAATAGTCCCTCTGTTGTATTGGAGGTGATAACTAACATGAATCCATATTCCAAAACTTGCATGCAGTTTATAAATCTCCTTGGGGAAGTTGAAATCACGTTGGAAGTTTAAATTAACCCGTGTCATTATTGACAACTTTTCCTTTCCTTTTCCTCCCTGTATTCTAGCTTGGAGAAAACTACATTTTCAAGCAGCTTTTAAATGGCAATAAGAACAACGTGTGCGTGCATTGGGTCTTTCAATAATTGCCTTTTAAAATTGATTTTTATGATATTCACAAGTAGTGGTGCATGTACTCTGTAACAGAGAAGCTTATTCCCACTTCCTTACCATAAGCACCTGCCTAGTTTCCTCAGGCTCCTTTTCTCTGCTTTCAAGGGGGAAGTGATAAGCAGGACTTGGCTCCCCACTTCTGCAGTACCCTCCAACAACCTTCAGCCAGTGCCTCCACTTACTCTGTCTCTGCTTAACCTCACAATTTAGATTCTTGAAGTGAGGCACTGGGCCTTTTCTGAAGGTATCTGTATTGAAAGTAATGACTGCGTAATGGCTTTTTTTATTCTATTTGGTGGCTCAAATTTTGTCATTCTTAGCTGACCATAAAAAAAAAAAAAAGTAATATTTTACTATCACAGTGCTACATACATGTGAAAATCCTGTCTCCTTTCCAAATATTGGGACTGAAAATGAATTTTCCGATATGCTCTGGAAACAAACAAGTTTAGGCTTAGTTGGAGCTGCTGATAGTAAGAAAAAAAAATTTTTGTATGTGGTTCATCCTTCTATATAAACTTACACAAATATGTGCAGCTGATTTTAGTTTTTTTTCACTGTGATTATTATTCTGGTCTGTGTGCATGTGTATATGGATGTGCTAGGGTATTTTATCTTTAAAAAGTGTGCATACATACATTTATGTACATGTATGTGCCTCCATGTACACATGCATATATACTGCTCACACAAGTGTGAAAATACCAACAGCTGGTGTGATTGTACATGTGTGTGTACAGTGTTCTCCCTTTCTGTTTTATTAAATAGATTGATATGAATTGATATGACAGATTTTACTTTTGATTTGAAATTTAGTAAGTAGTTTTGACATGTCACTTCACAGTACAGGTTTTTTTAATCAACCATTTCCTGTTTTCTCTCTCTGTCACAGGGTGAAAGAATGATGTGATGGATGTGAATATGGGCCACTGGTCAGGCTCACGGCTACCTCCATCATGCCTTGTCCTTCTGATAGTCAAGTTCCTGGCCTCCATTTGCCAGGTGGCTCACGGGACTGCCCCACTTGGCTTTCACTTCACACATTCCACTTACAATGCCACAGTGTACGAGAATTCCGCAGCCAGGACCTATGTCAACAGTCAGACGAGGATGGGCATTACCTTGGCTGACCTTTCATGGGATATCAAGTACAAGATAGTGTCTGGTGATGATGAGGGCTTTTTTAAAGCAGAGGAAGTCATCATTGCTGACTTTTGCTTCCTCAGAATAAGGACTAAAGGTGGGAATTCTGCTATATTGAACAGAGAAATCCAGGACAACTATTTATTGATGGTAAAAGGGTCTGTCAGAGGAGAGGACTTGGAAACATGGACAAAAGTGAACATCCAGGTTTTGGATATGAATGACTTAAGACCTTTGTTTTCACCAACCACGTACTCTGTCACAATAGCAGAAAGCACTCCTTTAAGGACTAGCATTGCACAGGTGACCGCAACAGATGCGGATATTGGGTCCAATGGTGAATTTTATTATTACTTTAAAAATAAAGTTGATCTCTTCTCAGTTCATCCTACAAGTGGTGTTATCTCCCTAAGTGGCCGGTTAAATTACGATGAGAAAAACAGATACGACCTTGAGATTCTGGCAGTGGACCGTGGGATGAAGCTTTATGGAAACAATGGCGTAAGCAGCACTGCCAAGCTTTATGTTCACATTGAACGTATAAATGAACATGCCCCAACAATAAATGTCGTAACCCATATTCCCTTCCCATCAGACAAGGAACCTACCTATGCAGTTGTTAACGTTGATGACCTAGATGAAGGAGCCAATGGAGAAATAGAATCTGTTTCCATTGTGGCTGGAGATCCACTAGAGCAATTCTTTCTGACTAAAGAAGGAAAATGGATGAATGAGTACAAAATCAAAGAAAGAAAGCCTATTGACTGGGACAGCTTCCCATATGGATATAACCTGACTCTCCAAGCGAAGGACAAAGGATCTCCTCAGAAATTTTCTGCTGTCAAACTGGTCCACATTGCTAGTCCCAAGAAAGAAAGTATCCCCCTGAAGTTTGAAAAGGAAGCATATGATATTTTGATCAGTGAATTTTCACCTCCTGGTGTGGTGGTTGCAGTAGTTAAGCTGATGCCTGAGCCTCAGGGTGTGGAATACAGAATATCTCCAAGTGAGGATGCTGAGTATTTTAAGATCAATCCCAACACAGGCCTTATTACTACTGCTCATCCTTTGAAAATCATTGAGAAGGACCTCTATGAATTAGAAGTATATGCAAACAAAGGTGGTGATTTAAAAGCACGGGTCACTGTCAGCTTAGAAGATGCCAATGATCACACTCCGGAGTTCCAGCAGCTCTCCTACAGCTCATTTGTCAATGAAAGTGTCCCTGTGGGCTCCAGCATTTTGGCAGTGTCAGCAGTTGATGAAGACAGGGGAGAAAATGGATACATCACATACAGCATTGCCAGTCTGAACTCACTGCCATTTACAATAAACCAGTTTACAGGTGTCATCAGCACATCTGAAGAACTGGATTTTGAGTCCTCACCAGAAAGCTACAGATTCATTGTGAGAGCTTCCGACTGGGGTTCTCCTTACCGCCATGAAAGTGAGGTGAATGTCACCATATACATAGGCAATGTCAATGATAACAAACCCCTCTTTGAAAAAGTGGCCTGTCAGGGAGTGATTTCATCTGATTTTCCTGTTGGTGGTCATATCACTGCTGTTTCTGCAATAGATATAGATGAGTTAGAGCTTGTGAAGTACAAAATAATTTCTGGAAATGAACTTGGCATTTTTTATTTAAATCCGGACTCTGGTGTCCTGCAACTTAAAAAGTCTCTTGTTAACTCTGGCATAAAGAACAGCAGTTTTGGCCTTAAGATAACGGCAACTGATGGAGAGAACTTTGCTGATGCTATGTTTGTTAATATTTCAGTAGTTCATGGGAAAGTATCTTCAAAGACCTTTAGCTGTAGAGAAACTAGAGTTGCTCAGAAGCTAGCAGAAAAATTACTCAAAAAGGCAAAAGCAAATGTGAAGCTGAATTTGGAAGATGGTTTTCTTGATTTTTATTCGGTCAACAGGCAGGCACCCCATTTTGACAAATCTTTTCCTACTGATGTAAAGGTTTCAGAGGATCTGCCAGTTGGTGCCACCATCCTGAGGATAAAAGCCTATGATGCAGACTCAGGCTTTAATGGAAGAGTACTTTATACAATTTCTGATGGTAATGTAGATAGTTGTTTCAACATTGACATGGAGATGGGGATACTTAGTGTTCTCATGCCCTTGGACCGTGAAAAAACAGAGCTCTATCTCCTTAATATTACAATTTATGATTTAGGTAATCCACAGAAATCTGCCTGGAGACTGCTAACTGTCACAGTGGAGGATGCAAATGATAACAAGCCTGTTTTTCTACAGGACAGTTACTCGGTTAATATTTTGGAAAGTACAAGTCTTGGTACAGAGATTATCCAGGTAGAAGCGAGAGATAAAGACCTAGGATCCAATGGTGAAGTGACTTACTCAGTACTGACAGACACCCATCAATTTGGTATCAACAGTTCCACGGGAGTGGTGTATGTTGCAGATCAGCTAGACCGGGAAGCAAAAGCGAACTACACGCTGAAGATTGAGGCTAGGGACAGAGCAGAGAGTGGCCATCAGCAGTTTTCCGTTGTGCCTCTGAAGGTTTTTTTGGATGACGTTAATGATTGCTCTCCAGCCTTTATACCATCCAGCTACAACGTGAAGGTCCTTGAGGACCTGCCTGTTGGCACTGTCATAGCTTGGCTGGAAACTCATGATCCAGACCTGGGCTTGGGAGGCCAAGTCCGCTACTCGCTGGTGAACGATTACAACGGGCGGTTCGAGATCGACAAAGCCAGCGGCGCCATCCGCCTGAACAAGGAGCTCGACTACGAGAAGCAGCAGTTCTACAACCTGACCGTGCGTGCCAAGGACAAGGGGCGTCCCGTTTCTCTTTCTTCTCTTTCTTTTGTGGAAGTTGAAGTGGTGGATGTTAACGAAAACCTTTATACCCCCTATTTTCCTGACTTTGCTGTTGTTGGATCTGTAAAGGAGAACTCTCGCATTGGTACAAGTGTTTTGCAAGTTGTTGCTCGAGATGAGGACTCTGGAAGAGATGGGGAGATCCAGTATTCCATCAGGGATGGCAGTGGCCTGGGGAGATTCAGCATAGATGAAGAAACTGGTGAGTTTTGTTTCTAATGTCCTTTCAGTTTCATAGTGGTTTTTTTCAGAAGCAAAGCTTAGGGATAATTGTTTTCTACAAGAAATTCAGCTCTTCTTAAGAGGCAAGATAAAATTATAAATAAGGATTTTCCAGGCACAGCAATGACATGATTTAATTACCTCGTTACATTCATCACTCTGTGGAAGTGAAATAATACACATTTCTTTTCAGCAGCTATGTGATGACTTCATTTAGAGTGCAGTGATAGCTACAGAATTACTTGCTTACAGTCACTGCATTATCTGTTGATCATTGTAAATTACTCGGGTCACCTCCACAGAGTCAAAATACTCATGACCTTGAATCCAGTGTTAAACCCAATGAAAGGAAATAAGGAGCATGAAACTAAGATTATTTTGTTCTAAAATCTGTTTGTGGTCGTGTTCTTGTTGTTGGGAGTAATTTTTCATGGGAATTGTTCTGGAATGATACACCATCCTGTGTAATACACTTTCTTGTAGCATAGTGTTCATCAGTGTTGGTGTGCTTATGTGAAAGGTGGAAATCCAGGGAAAAGTTCGTAACTGTAAATTAACTGTGCTAGCTTTCCTTTGGTGGTGGTAATATTAGAAATATTAAACATAAATATTATTAAATATAAATATTAGAAAGCATTTTTAATATAGTGAAGGTTTTTAAGATGCTGAACTTTGCTACCACACCACCCTATTGGAAAATGTTCAAAATGCTAAATATAAAAGTGTATTTAGTAAAACACTTAAAAAACTGGCTGTTTAAATGTCTATTGGTTGTTGGGAATAATGGTACAGCTGTGCACCACTAGAAGTAGTGAGGAAATTAGAAAGTATTAGTCAACAGTTTCAGAAATTATATTAAATATGTTAGGTCTGTGGGTTTACTGTGGTTTGTATGTCTTTTTCTGAAGCTTTTAATTGAGAATGTGGTATTAAACATAAGATTAAAATGTATGTTTTGGCAAATTCAAAATGTTTAATCAAATGTCAGCTTTCTAAACTGAACATTATGAAAAACAGACGACATTACAAATGCTGTGGCTCTCATCTAAGTATAAGCAGAGAAAAATATTTTTGTTCTATTTTTGCTATAGTCTCACTGCTACAGCTGTACACAGATGATTGAAGTCAAAACCTTATGTCCAGAAACATCAGACTTGAGTGTCAGAAGTCAAGAGGGCACGTAGTCTAATTTCCAGAAATGTTAGGAACTCCCATATCCTACAGTGCTAATAGAGGTTGAAGGCATTCAGGCATCATTATTTAGACAGTTGGACATGTATTTAAATTTTAAGCTCCTGCATTTGAAAATGTTGTCCTACCTACTTACTGAGTAGCATCAACTTCATCTCAATGGGTTCTTCATAAAGCAGTGGGAGGTTAGTCCAAATGCTGCAGTATTGCTACAGAAATCTCAGGATTCAACATTTATTGAACTTAAAAGAGCTGGTAGGGAGAGTAACTCTTTGCATGTCACTTATAAGTAAAATAACCAGTTTTTTACCCTGTGCCTGCACTAGTAGAGGTGATGGCCTAGAATAAGTTAGGTCCATTGTTCAGTAAAGCATAAAGCATGTTTTAACATGAGCGGGAGTTGTATTCAATATTCTGCATTAAACATACTTTCTTTCCAAGATTGAAATATATTATGTGGAGGGAAAAAAGCCCCAAATCTCCCAAGATGCAAATATTTTTGTTTCACTCTTTCATGAGTGTTACATGAAAATGAACCAACCTGTGCTATTCCACTTAATCATTCCAGAAGAGACTTGATAATCCAGCAGATCAAAAGATTTGGGATTCTTGTTCTGTTTTCCCCGAGTGCTCAATACAACGTAAGCCTTCTTGAAAGCAATTTGAACAACACTTCGGGTGCAGAGCTGCAGCCAGGGCGATGTGGAGGGCAAGGCTTTGGGGTTACTCTGGGTCACGCTGTTGTAAGCTGAATGCAGAATTTGACCTTCTGTGTCAAATAAAATGCAACATTAATACTCTGCTATTGAACTGGTGGCAACTTAAATGCTGCTGAATGATGAATCAGCTTTCTAGCTGTAGAAAAGGGCTTAAGTCACATATTGAATTAATTTATAAAGAGATAGCTGTTTATTTACTTTCAGTGCAGTTCATTTGTCACTTTTAAACTGACCAACTCTATTGGCTTATGTACCATCTCTCCTGAAATTTGTGAAGGTAAGCAGGAGTGTGAAGTACAACAAATCAATATTTTTGGCTGCTACCTTAATGAAAAGATGACTGCAGCATCCATTATAATCATTAGGATATAAACTGGGCCAAATTCATCCTGATATGTGAGCAGGCTGGACTGCAGGCAAGTCTGTGCTTTCAGCAGAATTCTGCGCAAGTGCATTATTTTTATTTTTCTGAAATATTACATCTTAATGGTGTTGCCCTGTGTGTTGAGTGAGATGTGCTTTTGCTCCCTGAGGCACATTGATACTGAGGAGTTGAAATGATGCCAGGATACCTGAGGAGAAGCAGGCCTTCATGATGGATACACACTGCACCAGGCTGCTGCACATTAATTTTCACGGTGGCTTCTTCTTCCTTTACAGATATACATAGGTGCATATAGGTGCATCTGGAAAAAACAAGGCTCAGGGGAGATCATCTCAGTCTCTGCAACTGCCTGAAAGGAGCATGTAGTGAGGTGGGGTTTGGTCTATTCTCCAAGTAAGAAGTGGCAGGACAAGAAGAAAAGGCCAGGCGAGGTTTAGATTGGGTATTAGGGAAAATTTACTCACTGAAAGAGTTGTGAGGCATTGGAACAGGCTGCCCAGGGATGTGGTGGAATCACCATCTCTGGTAGTGTTCAAAAAAGTGTGGATGTTGCACTCAGGACCATGGCTTAGTGATGGGCTTGGCACTGCTGGATTTATGGTTGGACTCACTGATCTCAAGAGGTCTTTTCCAAGTTAAATGATTCTATGATTCTGTGATCTAACTCCACCAAATTTGGTCTGGCTTTTGGTGCGAATTCCACAATAGGCTGTTCTCCATTCAGGTTGGAACAGTGGATTGCATTCGGTGAGTTTGGGAGTCTCCTCTGTATTGGTCCATATGGATCCCTCTGCACAGTGTAAATGTGCAAATCTGGGTGCTGTTGTAGTTTGGTAAGAGATGTACCATGGGGGTGAGCCTGGAATTCCATTCCTACAGTGCTGTTCTTTGCCTCATGTCATATAGAATTGGTTTGGAAGACTACCATTGTTACAGCGTTCACTGCTAAATACTCCCATTCATTCGTGTTGGTAACGAGAAGCATAGCAAGTACTTGCCAGCTGGAAGTGTGACTTGCTTCCAATTTGCTTCAGTGGATTTACTTTCCATTTCCAGGAGGCAGAGCCAGTACAAGTCTGTAAATAAATAGAAAATCTCCTGAAGTGGATGGCTGCAGTTCCTGACCATTCAGCTCTATCTGTGTTTTCCCACTAACTTAGACAGAAAATGAAATTTCTCAGGGTTTATAAGTCAGTCACGATTCATAGCTAAAACTCTGGTTTCAGACTTTTCTAGAGGTTAAAAAAAAAAAAATAAAAAAATGGGGGAACTTTTTTATTAATAGAGATCTCGTATTTCTTGATTCCTGCCTCAATGGATATTGAGTTTGTCGCCAGCCTAGGTGTACAGTTCAAACTCATTCATTTTTTATCTTCATTGGCATGTTTATTGACTGTTGATATAAATGTCACAAACCTTGCCATTTAAGAACTTTGCATCAAGGAACGTGTAACGTGATCCTGCTTTTTATGATTTCTCACTTTCCTTCTGTCTCCTGTTCAGAACTGCTTTCTTTTTTGCTTATTTCTTTGGGGTTTTTTGTTTTGTTTGGTTGTTTTTGGTTTTTGTTTTGTTTTTTATTGTGTCACTCTCATTCTCTTGGAATCCAGAGATGTAATCTGTTATGAAATATGGTCGTCTACAATGAGAACTAGTCACTGCAGGCTTCTTCAAGTTAACAGAAAGAAACTTTCAACTGAGAAACATCATTCATTCCACCCTAATGTAAAAAGTGAAATAAGTTGGGCGAGTCATGTGCAAAGGTCCCTGTGAGAGTAGCTCAGGTAGAGTCTTCACTGAGTGTCTTGCTTTGGTCACACGTAGCCTGTCCCTGTTAACTGTAAACCAACTGTAAACAAGAATATATACTGTCAGCTTTACTGCTAGGCAATTTGTGATGACTCTTCTCTACCAGATTTATGGTTTTAATCTAATTTCAGGGAATTATCTTTCATTCTGAAACCCACACATAAGTGCACTTCTACAAATAAAAAGTGGAAAAAAATGTTTTTGATAGTATAGGGGTGAGAGTTATGTAAATAATACTTTATGATTTTTCATTTTCTGAGAATACAGTGTTAGAGCATCCCACCTTCTTTTCTATCTATAGAAATTGATAAATATCTGATATTTTGATTTTACTTGTGGATGTGAGTGGTAACCTTCCCCTTGTGCAACTCTGGTGCTGCAGAGAAGCTGGAGCCATTTCTTCATCTTTACTGCTTCCTGCCTGGCGTGCACCTCCACTCTCTTTGCCCCTCTGCTGATTGCAGTTCCTTAGAAGAAAATTGTGTAAAACCCGCTCTTATATCTCCGGATTATAGTAACACAAAATGAACAGAGATGTGGTGAAAAGTTTTGTGGGATGAGAGTGTGCTCTGATATTCCATCACAGGTTAGCTGTAATAGTTATGACTACTCTTGTGGAAATAGTATCTGTCAGAGGTCCTACACTGCCTCATTAAAATCGTGGATTTTCTCAGCTCTGGTATGTACACCTCATAGTTCTGATCCCACAGCAAAGTGGTATATTTTTGTTGTCTCAGGAGCTGGTGGTGAGTCTAACAAATGCATATGGGTTTATGATATCACCCGCCTCGGGTGACTGAATACCATTTATCAGAACCTCTTTTCTGGCTGCAGTGGAGATTTGAACAACTAGTGGCAGTTTCTGACTTCTTGAAAGGTTGAGTTAGATGAGATCAGTCCTAGCCTAAATGCTGGAGTCTTCCTTCTCATTTTTCAATGACTGTAGTTCAGCTAAACAGCATTTTTTAGCCTAGCTTCACTTTATAGTCTGGCATCTATTTCTGCATATCAATGTAACAGCCTGGCACTCAAAGAGTTTCTCTATTTACCCCTACCCATGGATGTACTAGTAATAGCAAATTATTAAAGTGAATTCCAGAGGAGCAGAGAGATGAGACAAGCTCAGCATCTTTTGCTGCAGAGGCTTCTGTAGGGTTTGTCAGAATTGGTGTGGCAGCATCCTGACATGCAAGGAACAACTAACTTCAGTGCACAGGTGGGAAAACTGAAGCAACAAGTCTTTTACTGGTTCTCAGGACAGCATGGAAACCTCTTAAGTCCCCTTGAAACTGTGCACCAAGATAAAACAGTGGTATTAATGAAATGCTTACAGGATCTTTAATGTTGTTGCAAAGCCCATATGCATGGACTTAAGTAATACTTTCAAAACTTACTAACTTTATTTCTTAAGGTTGTTCAGGAATGTGAGTCCCTTGACTTTCATTAAAACTTTAAATTTAGGCATTAGCTGACCCTAATTTCTACTCATGTAGGGGACCTCTGATAAGGATGCAAGCTGTAGATGACCCTGTTAACTTGTTATCTGTAGGTAATTCAGCCCTTAAATTCACATTAACAAGCCTCTCCTGTCTTTCACAGTGCTGAAAGCTTAAAGGTACTGTTAAATGGAGGTAGAGTTCAAATTATTACAGACTCCATGGGTTTATTTATGGTGGTAAGGATAGTGGTCTGATCTTCTGTTTATGTACCTCAAGAGTGATAGAAATTCCTGACAAACTGTGGCTAGAGAAGGCAGTTGGTGCTGGAAAACCGTAATTATGACTTCAAATGACTAATAATGGAAACTAAGAACACCAGATTATATAGTTTACAGTAAACCAGACCTACCTGCACTGTTACATCTATTTGGCAGAAAGGAATAAATTTATTGCTTCAGACTCCTTGCATCTTGTTGCTGTCTTCTAAAATCGTTTTCAGTTATTGTGTATGCAGGTTGAAGGATACTTTCATTTACTGCAGTTTGAATGGTTTGATAAATATTTATGTGGGACCATTGCTAGTCTTTCCTTGAAAAAAAATGAATTAAAATGAAAATGGTTTGTGATACATATTTTTCTCGTCTCACTTGTTTAATTTTATGGAGGCACGTAGGAGCTAGTGGGTGGATCTGGGTGGACTCGCTGGCAAAATTGAATTCACTGTAGAGTTTCAAGACATCAGTATTATGGATGTTCTTCATCTTGCTGGAGAGTGTAGGCAAATTTCATTACCCAGAACCAGTATTTTGGAGCCCCTTTATTATCTCAGGCTTCTAAACCCTGTTTTCAAAGTAACTTCAGGCCATACCACAAGAGAAGTGCTGGTGGTGTTGCTACGAGGTGGCTTGGGAAAGAGGGTTGCTCACAGGGGAGGCACTTGCAGCAGGCACTCATGACGAGATCATCAGCCCTCAGCCCATCCATGGTGTCTCCTGAGCGGCCTCTTTGGGAAGGAGTGTGCCAGATGGATCACAGAGCACAGTCATGGCCAAAATCTAGTCTGTCAGCCTGTATCTGTGTCAGGCATGAATAAAGCATTCCTGAGAGCAGCTATTTCTGAGCCTGTGGGACTGTGTTATCATTGTTCTGTGAGTTGTATCTGGCAGCTTTTAACAGTGCAAGTGTTCCTTCATATAAGATTTCCAGTTTTAGGAAAACAATCATTAACAATTTTATTTTTCTTTAAAATTAGTTGTGGTAGAAAACCAATAATTTATATACAAATTCTGTGTCTGTGTGTTTATAATTTCCCTGTCGTTTCTAGATGTAAATTAGTAAGGAGCAAGGCTTGTCTTCGTTTCACTGGAGTAATTTTGTTTAACTTTTTAAAAAATAATATGAACCCTAAAACATTGTATCGGCTTATGAAAATATTTACTTTAAAAGGCTCTGAATATCATTCTGACATACTTTCAAAGTCTCCTAAGTGAGGCCAGTCATGCAGAATTGTTCCATTCAAGCTGTTCAGCTCTCTAGGCTTTATACCCCATGAAACAGCTCACAACGTACAATTTTTATAGCTAGCTGTAATTTGCATGCTTTCCCTTCTTTGGAAAATGTTTAGAGAATCTCCTTTATTATTCAGGATGCTCCTGGTGATAGGGCATTTTGTCTCAATCTCCAAGTAATTTATTTATTAATAAAGAAATGTGTAGTCTGTATTTCCTCCTGTCATCTTTATTACCCTTGAGAGATGTTTCAAGAGCATTTTCTATTATGTGTTCTGTTATTCTCTCCCTTGGTGTATAATACCAGAAGTGACCTCTGCATTAGCTCGTGCATCATTATCCATTAAATTATACCCAGGTGCTCCTGCAGAAAGCTTATCTCCAAGGTGCCAGCGAAGGGACCAAGTCACAAGGTAGTGAGTTAGAGGAAAATTGACTTCCAGTGTCTGGTGTTCGTTCTGAGCGCAGTGGTATTAGAGGAAAATTGACTTCCAGTGTCTGGTGCTCATTCTGAGCGCATGAGCGGCAGCTTTATCCTGGCATCACTTCTGACCATGAGCAGCAGTTCATGGTAGTTCAGAGGATACCGGAGAAAAATCCATTTTAGCGGTTCCAAAGCACCAATAGAAGCCAAGGGCAGTGAAGAAGCAATGTTGTTCGTGCAAAACCGCGAGCTTACGAGCATATGGAGGGCAATATGAGCACTGCTCTCTTCCAGGGATATACAGAGGAGGATGTTTGGACAATGTCTAAGATTGCATGGAGCCTTTTTGTTGTACTGCCTAATCCTTTTCTATAACAAGTCCAAGAGAGAAATCTTCACTGGGCAATAAAATTGAGGACACATTTTGCTATCTGACCTTGCAGCAGGTTGTGTAGCTTTTTAGGGAACGGTAGAACTGGACAGAGTTAATCAGGAATTTGTGGGGCTGATTTGGAGTGGTAACACTGGACTGATCACATACCTCTTCTCCTGCTTGAATACATAGGTAGGCTCCAGGATTTACCTTGGAGGCTGGATAAAAGGTACTTTATAAAAAGCTGTTTGCATTTCAAGGATTACAAGTAATGGTTAATCAGACAGTTGCTTGGAAAGCTGTTCCAAGCTTTTATTGCTCCCATTGCTAAAAAATTGTGTAGTATTTTAAGGCTGTTTGGCTAATTTCAGTGTTCAAGTCTTGGAACTTGTTAGGTGTTTGCCAACAAGGTAAAAATAAAATAAAATTAAAAAGCCCTCCCACTGTCAGATCTCTTTGAATTCGCATATACATGTTTACCTGGAAATAGATGTTTGGAGATGAGCTTCTATAGCTCATGGAACAGATTCTTTTAATCTGTAGTCTGCTGTTTAATGTAAACATCTTTATTGCATTTTATACACTTATGGTGTCTTATTAGCATTGAAGTGTTGCCAGTAAGAAATAACTGAGAGAAAGCCAAACAGAGTGCATGTGGGGAGGGGGTTTTCATTGCAGTTGGTTTGCGTTGGGTGTTTGCACTAATACATTGCTGTGTTTCTCAGATCGAAGTTGTCCACTGGCATTGACCTGGTCATTTTGTCCATGGTCAACAAAAGGGGTAGATCCGTTCAGCTGAGGCAAGAAATTTGTCACAAGTATTGCTGCAATGTTCCATCAGAGAGGAAATGCGTGAAGGTGTAGGGCTGTGCTTTGTTTTCTCCGTGCAGAGAGCTGTGGGTCTGCAGAGAGCTGTGGTACACCCCAGCACATCCTAAATGACTGGGGATATCAGGATGTGCTGTGGCACTCACCCACTCCTCCATTGAGATACTTGTGTTGATTTTTTTTTTTGCTCTCAGATGTCTCAACTTTGCAGCTGTTAACTCACTGGAGACAGTATGGTTACCACAACCCCCTTTGAGAAGGAGGCAGCCCCGAAGCTACTTCTCTTAGGAAATGCTTTTCAATTACTTTGATGATATTTTCATCTTGGAGTTGAGCAAAATGTACTCACTGTACACGTATGAGAGACAGTTCTTCGAGGTGATGGACTGGAAAGGTGAGAGTAATCTGATTGCATGTGGTTTCAACAACTCTCTGCTTCCACAATGCGATGGCAAGATCTGCCTATCTTTCACAGCTGAAGTCTTCAATTTTTCAGTTTTACTAAAATGTACATAGCAAATTAATTTCTGATTTTAGGTCTTTGCAGCCCAAAATGAATTATATGTATCTTTATTTGGGGATTTTTTATCGTCACTTGAAAATTTTACTGAGGGATTTGTGTTCTGGAATTGTAACTTCACATATAGATCATTAAAAATGTTTTTGCTTCTCACCAGTGGTTCAGTTTACAAGGTAAAGATTTGGCAAAAAGAAAAAAAACAAACCGTTGCTGTCAGTCAATTACCTTTTTTCCCCAAAAACTTCATTTTTACAAGAGAATAACTATGGGATTTAATTAAATTTGCCAGAATACTTCACAGTCCCAGAACACCTTTCATCTAAAACACACAAATTATTTTCCACATTTTAATGAAGGAAATTCTTTGATGTACAATGTTTATGTAGTTTCCCATTTTACTGAAAGGTGTAGATAAGTTAATAGTTTGAGATTTTTTTCTCTTTTTTGGAGCGGGGGAATGACGATGCAGAAATTCATTAAAAGTAACGAGAACTTCAGGTGTCTGACATCTCTGTGATGAAGCTGTGCTTAGCCATAGCGAATAGTGGTGGATGGCACAGATTCTTCTGACTCCCAGCATGTTTTTCCATGTGAGACCTGTACCCTTCTTACGCTGTACAGGATCTGGGATCTGGTTTTAAAAGGATTGGCTTTTAGTGTTTCTTTTTGAGGTAGTTTGTATGGATGAACTGTTTTGGTTTGCTCTGCTCTACTTACACTGGCTATAGTAGTTTGTTTTGGTTTTTTCACTTTGCTTTAATGATCATTTAGCAGTAACTCTTAGATGATGGCAGGTTGTAGTCTAAGCCATCATCAGTAATTAATGCAGCTTCTCTGGGGTGGTAACCTTCTGTTTTGCTGTGGGGGAAAGAGCAGTGGATAGCCACAAGCACCGGCAGTGTGTGCCGATCCAGGGATAACCAGAGTCCTTGGGCTGCCCACAGGACTGGCAGGTGGAGAGAAACCTCAGCAGGCCTTTGGGACTGATTCTTCTGGGTGGCACTGAGTGCTCTGAGTGGCTGGGGGGGCCTTTCTGGTGTGGGGCAGACTTCCCAGCTTGGAGCAGCCTCCCTCGCTTTACCCTTTCTCAGCACTGCCCTTCAGAGACGCTTGCCTCATCCTTCTCCTTAAGGAAGTCCTGAATACAGCAGATTGAGCCCCTGTGAGCTACTGGTACACCTTCCACTGGAAACCTAATAAACCTTTAATGTGCTATCTTCACTCCCAGAGTACCAGGATAGGGCAGTGTGTTCCGTGCTGTCTGTACCTCAGATTAGTGGTGTGTCTTCGTCTCCACGATGAGCAGCTACACCCGTCATTTGCTAATGAGATGAGATGTTTTTTGCAAGTATGTGGCTCCTTTGCAACCCAGTGTGGCTCTGCCTTTAATGAAGTATCTTCCTTTTTGGAACTTTCAGTGTGGGCAGTGGTTCAATGTGGGCAGCAAGCTGCTTCTGAGATACAGAGTGTCATGCTGGAGAAAATCAAAATAGTCCAAAAAGGAAGATTTGCGCCCATAGTGACATTTGTAGAGGAGATAGGGACTGTTTATGAAGCAGGGCCAGGACTGGCATTTAGCGGTGCTGGCTAAAGGGCAAATAGCAAAATCTGTTTAATAAATGTGACCTAATGAATTTAGGACTGCTGTTTCTAAAGTTTGTCCCTCCATCAATTTATTGTCAAAACCTGTTGCAGCTTCTCTCTAAAACTGGAAGGTAATATCTACATTATGTCGGAATTTTCTCAACTCTAAAGATTAATTTGTTGATGCTGGAAGTGGGAAGAAACATTTGGCTACTGGATGTTGCTGGCTGTAGCAATTGCTGCATTGCAAAGTGCTCCACTCCTGTATTGTTAGGAGCACAGAAGGGTTCCTGTTGTCTTTGTGTAAACACACCAGTGTTTAAAACTTTTTGCATATGCTTCTGCTCTTTCATGGGGATTTCCTTTAATTGCTTAATCTCTCATAATGAACATTAATCTGTCACTGGCAAAGATAAAACCCAGATAATTCTCAGAAAATCTGCTTCTTTCTCTGTACCCACAAATTAAAACTCATAACAGTTGGAAGCTCTATCTGGACCTTGAACATGGTCAGAAATAACTGTGTGGTCACAATGTCAATCATAAGCCAGTCAACTTTGACAAGAGGGTTTGGATTTTCCTGGCAACTCCCTGGAGGGGATGGGAACCTCTGGTAAAGGGACCATGGATCCCCTTTCCCTGGTCATCTGGATCCAGGAGATACAATCTTACCAGCGGGGTTCCTAAAGGGCTAATCTATACACAGAACACCGCCAACCAACCAAGCAAACTAACAACTTAACAAGCTTTTGCAACCTGAATTTCTTTTGAAGAATCCCCTGATTTCAATAAAATAAGGTGGCGATTGCCAGCTCCCTTTACACCTGGCGTTCATCTATTCTGACCGCAACAGAGCTGCCTACTCCTGGTCCTGAGTGCTGTTTCCTACTACCTCCCCTCAGTGGCTCTGTTTTTTCCCACAACCACTGGTGAACTAGCTCAAGAAAGCAATGAGAGAAGAATTCATCCTCTTTTTTTGAGGGAAAGAGTGGGGGGATCAGCTCCCTGGTTGCATTTACGGGCCTTGCAAACCCGAGCCATATTGGTGGAGCTAGAGAAGGAGATAAGGTGCACATCAAAGCATTGCATTGCTCTTTTGATGCTTGTGGCCCTGTGGGTTTGAGAGTATCCATGCACAGAGCTGCAGTGTAATTCATGTCATTGAGATTTATACTGAGATATATTGGATGTTTACTTGTTGATATGGGAAATTTGTAATTCCCTGTTTTGTAGAAGTCTCTTGGTGGAGAGTTGTCTGGATAAACCAGAAGTGATTTTAGCAGGATGGAGGAATGGCTTGGAAATAACACATGGCAAGAGCTACTGCTTTGTCCTGGCTTTGGTGTGGAAGAGGCAGTTGTGATGGAGCAAGCAAGATGTGTGCCAACAGGGGGATTCAGTGTGTTAGCTGATTAGGATACTTACTTGCCGTGTGGTGTTTGTGGTGTGGGTCCCTGAGCCTCGGGCTGAAATCACAAGTCAGAACAACTGTCAGATGGCTAAAGCTGCTTACTGCATGTCACGGAGGGAGACAGAATCCCTCTGGCTATATAACTAACCTTTTCATGCCTCACTTTACCTGTCTGTACAATAAGTCTAATGATCATCACATTGTCAAAGGCAGTTTTGTGCCAGTTGTGATACTTGCATGATTAATGGCTTTAAAATGCTGTGAGTGATTTTGATGGAAATACATATCAAAATGCAATGCAGCAACTGGGTAATGCAGTCACTTGGTATTTGAAGGGTGTTAAAGGAGAAGTATCTTCAGGAGTCACTTCTTCCCAGTCTAATCTCCCAGGAGAACTGTAGCATCACAGTGACCAGTACATTTATTCCAAATAATTAACTATAGCAATGTTACACTGACTGCGCTGGACATACCCAATAGCCATGTGCTCAGGTTGCTCAGTCATTCCTTTTAGCCTTCCAGGGATAAGTGATGCTTCAAAACCTGGCTCGCTGCCGTGCTGGGTAGAAATAAAATGCTAAATAAATTTCTGGATCAAGTGAGACACATCCTTACTGTTACTCCCTGCATGCCATAATCACTGTCATAAATGCTTGACCTGGTCAAGGGCCTGGCTGTGGCTTTGTGCTGCAAGACGTCCTGTGATGCATCATTTTAAATGAGTGAAAAATGCAGCTATAGAATTCTTTGTAGCCATTCTTTCCAGTTGTGGAGCTGATGGCCATAGATGTATAGAGCTGTTGAACTTTTTCCTTGAGAAAGCATTCCTTTTAAGACATAATGGGAGACCATTTTGGTGGACTCACAATTTTTTGGAGTTATGCTTCTTTCTCTCAGGTGCCAAGGGAAAAGGCCACTTTGGTGTTCCCGAGACTGGTAATACATGCTGTGATACCATATCATACATGATTTATCAGAGGCTAGGATGAGGCTCCGCTATTAACCAGAACCTGAATTTTCGTGCCATAATATCTTCTGGAAAGCGGGAGGACCTCCAGCCCAGCATGCCCAGCGGCAGGACAGTAGACAGCTACGCATGCCAGAAATGTGCCTGTCTTGTGTCCATGCCATGGGTGCAATGTGAGCGTAGCAAGGAGGGAAAGCCGTAGATGAGAGCAAAAACACAGCAGAAGCTCATTGGAAGATTCTGTTTACCTAAATAAATAGTTCTGGCAGCTGCTAGCTAACTTGCCTGCTTAGAGTATTTTCCATGTCAATAAAGAGCACTGCCACGGTGTCCTTGTTTTAAATCCAGTACAAGGCTCACCAGAAATGACAGAAATTAATCTGAGCAACTAATTCCCATTTTTGGGCTTGGGGCCAGGAAGTCTGAGGCAGCATGCAGAAGCTGGGGAAGCAGATTAATGCTGCCTGCAGCTCATGGTATTTTGGCTCAAAAATTTGCTGAAGGAAGACGCATCTACCATGGCTTCACTGCCTTGCCAAAACATTTACTGCATTGTGAGGCATAGAAGATAGTAGTTGTTTTAGGGAAGCATGCTCTGCCATCTCATATTCCTCCCACTTTTCCGCTATGTTTGATTAAACTTATGACTTCTACCGCGCAAGCAGAGTTGCAGACTTCTCCTTTCTCCCATGTGATACTTGACCTTCTCTGTTTGTCTTGGATTTTTCTGGTTTTATTTTCTTATGAAAGTGTTTTTCTTGCCAGTACAATCTAAATTCCAAGCTATTCCCTATCAAAACCCCTGTTGTCTCCACCTTGCACTGCTTTAATTCCAGAACCAGTTGGATGGGTTTTTGCAGTTTTTCACTAACTGAAGCTAAGCACAGGAGTGGATATCTTCCTAAAGATTTCAGGAATCTATGGTGATTGGAAATAATTTCATGTGCCAGTGTCACAGCCTGGCCTGTCAGTATGAACAGGGCTAGGTAGTGCAGGAAAGAATTTTTTTATTTAATGGAGGTACCTAAGGTTTAGGTAAACACAAATACTATTGATGCTACAGCCTTGGTTGAGTTGCTTGATGTCACTGGTTTATTTATTAATTTGTTTAAGTATATGTTCAAAAGATGTGGAAACTTTGGAATAGAAAATATTACAAAGACTTTAAAGAGTTATTAAGCTACATGGCAATAAAAAAAGATTTCTATATCCCTCATCATTCATATATTGTCTTTTTTTGTGTGAAAATGGTTTGGTGTTTCTAATCAGCCAGAGAGGAAGCTGGTCTCTAGGTAGTGATATTGCTAATGGTGGTAAGCAAATGCAACATGGTAAAAGTCATGCTGAAGGTAATGTTCCCTGGTCCTTGTCACCAGCCTCCGTTTTGACTTTTTCATTTGTGGTGGCAATGAGTGATGTTAAGAGTGTCTCCTGGGCAACATACTGCCTGAGTGGTGTGATTTATGGTACACTATTTTAGAGAAACTGCAATATAGCTGCTTCATTCTGAAGAGAGCTTTAAAAACATACAGAAGTTGGGAAAATATTATCTGTCTTTTAAAAACAAGATCCGTGAACAGATGTATGCGTCTATTCTGTCACCATACAGATGGGCAGAAAGCATTTAGTTGTCATGGCAACAAAATGTATAGTACCACAAATGAAAAAGAAATATATAAAAGAAAAGTATTTGTCTTGCCAGTTGTTATATCATGGCAGCAGCTGCTGAATTTGAGTTTTATTGTCCTGAAACTTCAACTCAAAATCCTCCAGACCACGTTTCTCATTAATGCAGTATCTGTATCCTGTAGGCTTCCTGCAATTTGCCTTCAGATCTTTTTACTCTGGGAGGCATTGGCATTTTCATCACTAGTTATTTATTTAGATGTGGTTTCTCTCTTGAATGAGCACGGGGCAGTAAACAATACATAGATATCTCTGTTCTCATGAAGCAGCTCCTAGATGAATTAACATTTCTATTTTGTTGTTAACTGAGATTTCCATATTGCTGAGCATGATGGGTTGTACCCTTGATACTAGGGTGAAATAGGAACTGTTTAGGCTGTAATCAAAATTCCTGCATATCTGTATATAAAATGAGCAGAAGGAAATAATGTAGCCTATTTGTATTACTCATTGGGATATTGTCGTGGTTTGAGCCTGGCCAAATGCCAGATACCTCCCAAATTAACACACCCACACCCAGGGCTCATGAGTTGAGATAAGGAAACCTGGGAGAAGATGCACTCAGTGGGCAAAACAGGACTAACTTAGGTTACAAAGTGATCTAATTTATTGCTAACAGAGTCAGAGGAGTAAATGAGAAGTAAAATAAACCCTTCAAGGCCACCGTTTCTCCACTGACCCTCCTCCCTCCTTCCCAGCAGCTGCACAAGGGAACAAGGGATGGGGTGGGGGTTAGGTCAGTTCATCACCCAGATCTTCTTCCCCTGCCTGGGGAGAGGCCCTTTTCCTCTGCGTAGCCATGGGTCTCACCGTCGGCAGCCCGCCTGACACTGCTGCAGTGACGCTGGTCCCCACACAGGCAAGCAGTCTCCCCAGAACTGCTACGGCGTGGGGTCCATCTTCCACGGGGTACAGACCTCTCTTTACCGGACTTCTGCTGGACCTCAGTCTCTCTCTCTCTCTCCCTCTCTCCCTCTCTCTCTCCCTCTCTCTCTCCCTCTCTCTGCCACCCACCCACCCACTCCATGTGGGACACTCAGTTCAGTCTCCGGGTGCAAATCAAGGCGTTTTTCTCCACTAGGACTCCCTCTGGACCACGGCCTGCCCCAGGTATCCACTGGCTTCAGCAGGGGCATGGACGAGTGGATCTCAGCATTTCCCTGGGCCCCCATGGGCTGCAGGGGCACCCCCTCTTCACCATGGCCTCACCACGGCCTGCAGAGGCTGCAGANCTTCTCCACTGACCTTGGTGTCTCTCCATGTTGTTTTCCCTCACATATTGTCACCTCCTCCTCTGGCTAAAAAGAAGTGCGTGCACCCGTTGTTTTGATTTCTTCTTAAATCTGTTTTCACAGAGGCGTAACCAACATCTCTAACTGGCCCAGCCTTGGCCAGCAGCATGTCCATCACCTCAGAGCTGGACACGGTGAAGGCTTCGAGAAGCTTCACCGAGGAGCCATCTTTGTGGCCCCCCCCCCACTAGAAAAACCTGGGCCAAGCTAAACCACGACAGATATTCTGTTCTGAGAAAATCAGTCTTTGAAAATGAAATGGCACAATTCAAATGACTGTGTCATGGTGGTGGCAAGGTCACTTGCCCATCAACATGGAGTTGGGTCAGGCCAAGTGCCCACAGCCCTGGGGGCTCATCCCGTGGCAGTGATGGGCTTTGAGGGTGGCCTTGGTTGCTCCATGATGTCTGAAATTGGCATGCTAGCACCCATTGGGTCTTCCCTCATGCTGGTGCAGGGTGCTGCTACTTTACCTGGGGCACAAGTACCAGATGCCAGCAGCAATTGCAGTATTTGGCAATGAGCATGCGAAGTAATAGTTGCAATTAAGTAACTGTCAATAGTAAAGTCAGAGCCATCATCAAAATTGCTTTTATTCCTCTGTCTTGCTGGATGCTTTAGACTGCTTTTTAAACTATTTTCAAAAAAAACCCCAAACAAACAAAGAAAAAAAGAAATTAAAAAAACCAAAAAATAAAAAAGAAAAAAAAATGAAGTGAGAATTGCTGGTACCAGGTGCCTGCTTTGTTGGTTTTGTGTAATATTGCGAATGTTTAGGATGCATCCTCTTGGTCACTGCAAATGAGGTGTGTAGCCATTTCCATTTAGGCGACTGTTTTTTTTCCTCAGCTGCTTGAAGCAGTGTTTCTTTTTTGGAATAAATAAAGAGAAAGCCAGGCACTCTGAAGGTCAAAACTGTTTATAGCGCTCTTCCCTGCTTGGCTTTTGTTTTCTGAAAAAAAAAAAAAAAAAAAAAAAAGGGGTTTTTGGGATTTTAGGATTAGTTAATGTATTTACCCAGCCTTTAAAAGGTAATTTTCATGGGATAGAGAGATCCTGTTTACAGTATGTATAAAAAGATTAAAATGAATTAATTTAATTGTGTAAAACTAAAAGTAATCTCCTGCCTTCTTCTGTCAACCTGTCATACCTTCAGTTGTGTGGCATTTCCTATTTCTACTTCTTCTTAATCTTCAATTAAGTAGAAAGCTTTCTCCCATTTTTTAGTTGTCTGTTATTTCCTTCAAAAGCCTTCTATAGCAAATTCGTGCATACCCTGGTATGTCCTGTCTTCCTGTCTGTCCGTCATGGATTTTTATTCTCTGCCACCAGTATTGGCCCCCTATTTAGCTGAGTGCTTTTAACCCAATGAAGCCAGCAGGACTTAAATATCTGTCTGAGTGTTTTGGAAGGGGATTAGCTTTACTGAAGTCAACCCTTTATTATGAAAGCAATATTTCAGTCTATGTTTACAGTTGTGTAGATGAAGAGTTGAGCTAGAGATAAAAAACCACTGAGAATTAACATGTGCTCACAGTCACTTGCAGCCTCTGAATATTGAATATTGCTATGGTTTAGGCTTTTAAATTCCTCTGTAAATCCAAATATTTATTGCCAGAACTCAAATCCAATGAACCAGTCACAAGTGGTCCATCTTGCTGCATCCATCTTCTCCTGTTCACCAGCACAATTTTGTTCGTACCTAAGGAGAAGACATTGAGCATGGAAGAGGAAGTGAACAGTCAGCCTTGCCTTGTCGTAAATGCCAGTGTTTTAATTTACATCACCTAACAAGAAAATGTACTTTTTATTTTTCATCTTCTTCAATATGTTATCACAGAGGTGTTACCACCATCTCTAATTGGCCCAGCCTTGGCCAGTGGCACATCCATCTTGGAGCTGCCTGACATTGGCTCTGCTGGACATGGAGGAAGTTTCTGAGACCTTCTCACAGAAGCCACCCCTGTAGCCCACCCTGCTACCAATATCTGGCCATGCAAACTCAGTACACCAACCCATGGTGGGAGGGTTGGAAGTAGGTGTTTAGTTAAAGAAAGCATCTTTAAGGTGCCTTCTGATCTGAGCTGTTCTATGATCGTGTGATTCTAATTTTGCCTAGCAGTAGCTGACAAGTGCTCTACCTCTTCCACTGGGAGAATAGAGCACAGCTCATTTTTTTGGAGGTGTCTTCCATGACTCTTGCTCCATTTGCAGTGCAACAGACTTCAGCAGTATGCCAGCTAGAAAACTTCCACTGTTATTTTTCTCTCTGGGTGCATATTACTTGTGTGATAGCTGGGTCTGATCTCACTTGTGTGTGCTAGAGCTTGCTGCCTTCTTAAAAATGTGCATGCAGCATGAAAAGATTCATGGATATGAGCTCGTGCTGGTTCACAACCGGTAAATGAGCTAATGATGATACATCTTCCCCTCCCTGCTGCACTCAGAATTTTTATTGCAAGGACAGTGTCATTTGTTTTCATCTCTAACAAATCCTCCCCACATCCTTCTCCATCCTAATAATTTCCTTTGAAAAACACCTACTGTAGTGACCTCCATTTGACTATGAAATTGAAGCACTAATCAGCAGGGCTGGTATCCAGGAGGTTTTTTAAGTGTTGTATGGTACAGACCTCTTTCCAGCTACATTAGCCACCAAAAGGCAGCACTTTTAAGCAACACAAAGCCAGATACTTCCTTACATGAACTTTGGTCTCAGCAGCAACGTCCCTTCTTAGAAGTAAATTTAAGAAGACAATTTGAGAGTAACAGTTTGCAAAATACAAAGCTCACCACGAATGTAACCCAGGCTAATAGGTATCATGTAAGGTTGAACAGATTAAAGTGAATCTTTCCAGGCTTAGGAGCAGCCTGCATGGGGTTTTTCCATGTGAAAATGTTAATTATGAATCTTGATGTCCTCTGGTTCTGCCTGAACAGTGAGCCCTGCCATGAGTGTCTGCTTTATGAATGGCACTTCCACATGCCAATGGCACTCAAAGCAGTCATAAATTCCTATTTTAATGTCAAATGCTTGGATGTACGTAGCTTCTCTTTCAAGTGGGAGCCAGGATGTGAAGATTGGAGTGCATGCCTCAGTAGAGGGAAATTTTCTGAATTTCGGAAGGTGACTTGGACAGGTCATGCTCTTATCTAAAGAAATGGATTTCAGCTGAATTTTGAAAAGGACAAATGTGTGTCTGCATTATGTATTTATTACTTGATGTCAAGAAGCAAATTGTGGATTTGGCAGATCTCTGTAATAGATGTCCATAAGACATTCTAGGAGTCTAAGCTGAATGAAAAAGCAGATTTGTGGACCAACATGCCTGTAAAAGAAATTATGTTTTGACTTTGTGCAAGATTTGTTAAAATATATTTTTGTTCTGTTTGGGTAGTGGTGCATTGGATAAGTGCATGTGTGGGTGTACAGAAGCCTGCTGAATGTTGTATTTTTTTTAAGAGAAACAATTTGGTTCCTTATTTTTTTTTTTTAGTACGTGGTGAAGTCATAAGTGTCAGTCATCATAATTACCTTGACCTTGCAGGTAACTTAATGATCTCCCTGACCCCTTGCATTATGACCTTAGGCCCTCCTTTTAAATGTCCCAAGTGTGGAGACATTTATTCTCGAAGACTTCTGTTATTGCAGGGATGTGTGGCTGTGTTTGGACAATGGGTAGAAACTCATGCTACTTTTTCTTACGAGTATTTTTGGACACAGTCAATATGCACAGTGCTTCTCCTCTCCCTGTCACAGGAAACGTTCTTCTCCCTTCTCACAATCCATCTTGAGGCTGACTTCATACCCAGGAACTGCCCCTCTTTCCCACACTGCATGCTGGACTGATTAAGGAGGGTTTTCTTTTTGCCACTTTGGCCCCATCTTCCTCAGCCTCATCATTACTTCAGTGATGTCCCGGTGTCTGGCGTGGTGACAAATAAACCCTTTTTTACACACAACTGACTCAGAGAGCTGAAGCTGAATCCTGACGTGTGCCTGGCCTCTCCCTAAGACCATGTTTCTAGCTGCAGTTCATGCATTTTAAAAAATAATTGTATTTCTACCCCGTTAGGAGGCCCCCTCTTTTTTTTTCATTTTTCCCCTTGTCTTCATACCTAATTAGTCATTCCCTAAGTAAATACCGTGGTGCTTCCCAAATTACTTGCACCATGAGGGAATACAGTACTCTGTCTCCCAAATACAATCTGGTTTGTGCTTCATGGGAATGATGGATTTGTCTCAGGATAAACTTACTGACAACATTTTTCATAACTTCTTAGCTTGAGGCATGTTTATGTTTTGAATCAAATATCATATTTTTTGAAGTTTCTCTCTTTTGAAGGCTAGCACTGTCTCATTCCTTGAGGAGGGATGGGATGGAGTTTCCTAGTGTTTCTCCTGATGGTCGCCTTAGTCCTTTAAGAGTCCTATTCTCCCTGTTTGACCTACTCATTTCTTCCAGCAACATAGTATAATTTTGTAGCTTTTTGGTACCTTCTGGTTGATTATCAGTTCCTAAACTTGAAAAATGTTTTATTTTAACTTTTAATGCCCTTTATATGTTTAACAGTTCACACATATATCTTTAACTCTCAGCATTGCTCTCCGGGTTTAGCTGGAAGGAAGTGCTCACCATGAGCTGAAGCTAATCAAATGATGAAATTCTAGTCACACTTTGAACTCCTAATTTAGTGAAAAAATCACCTGAACTATAAAGTGTGTAATTATGCTGATTTTCATGACATGTGAGTCACAAATGGATTCTTCCTTGTGTACAGACGATATCAATTAATACCTGTTAGGGCTTTCTGGTAAGCCACAGATTTAGCAATATTTTTGATTAGGTGGGCTTTAATTCTTGCTAAACTATGAAGTGAGTCTTTCTGTGTTACTACTTCTGCTCAGATACCTGGAGATTTCCTTTTTTTGTCTTAATGCTAGAAGGCTCTAACATGGAAAGTTCTTTCGACTGGGAATATACCTTCTCAGAGAATAAGTATTCTGAGATTAAAAGAATATTTTCAACTAATTAAAATTCCATTTAGATGGAAATACAGATTTGTATGGAATATTCATAGTGTTCATTTCTGTATTATTGAAAGAAGACAGCTTCAAAGGGTGTAGTTCTGGGTTTATACCCCAGAAGTTTGGCAGAGCAACAGAGAAACAAATTTCTCCAGGCTAATCATCGTTGCTAATGTCCAGAATGAATGGGGCAATGATGCCCAGTTTCCATGCTAAAACAGATCTGTCTTCTCTGCTGGGAAGGGTGTGGTAGGTTAGGTGGTAGGCTATTGTGAATGCTGAAACTGGAGTGACTTCACAGACAAATCGTGTTCAGGCCACTTCGTGGCAAATTCATATTACAGATAAATGAACCTTTGTACCATGTGGCAGGAGGTAAGAACTGCATGATGAAATTAAAAAAAAATAAAAAATCCAGGTGAGACTGAAAGGAGAGTAAGGAACTATATTTCCAATGTCATGATGCTCTTTGATGAACATTTTCCCCCTTAAAATGTCTTCAGGACTTTTAAAGAAATTGCTATTTCTATAGCACATAATACATATGGAGTATGTAAAAAGGTTATATATATGTATACACACACATATTTTATATATGTATAAATACATGCAAATTGCATAGTAATAATTTCACTTAGTTTTTTTCATAAATCTCTCTAGGAGGTACTAAATTTTCTCCCTTCAGTGTCATGTTTTGAACTTAACTCCTTCCTCCGCTATGTTATTATTCTTTGACATTTCATTAATTCTGGCTACATTTTGTTAAATTATAAGCATAGTTCTTATTTCTGCAGAAATGCTAATAAAAGATGGCATGCCATATTTGGGATTTTTATTGAATTTAATTAATAACAAAGTGAGCTAATCAGGTAACATTCACCTTGAACTTTTTCCTTTAAAGGGAGATAATTTCTCATCTCTTGCATTTTTGTATTAGGTGGAAATTTTCCAAGCACAGTCTGACAGCTACATTTGAATATCTTTGTAGAGTGTAGTTAAATACTCTGTAAGCACTGCTGCTTAGTGATCTCATGAGCACAATACCAGTCCCTTGCTACATTATATTGCTGATTCTTTAGTCAGGAAATGAATCTGGATGCATTCAGCATGTAGAGCTGTTGTCAATTTGTGTTATTTAATATGATAGGAAATAAAATAATTTCTTAAATTCTTAAGTGCTGATAAATTATAATTTTTGAGGTTGAGTGCTTTTATTTTGTACCCTGAAGAAGCCCTTCATTTTAGGGCATTTGGTAGGAAACTATATTGGTGCTGTAAAGAGTAATGACATTATTTCACAGCTGTGTGTTAGTTAATATTGTAGGTTAGTGCATATGCAAAAGTATTCACTTTTTTCTTAATGGAGTAACTGAATCTGGATTTTACTGGAGTGTTGCCAGCTTCAACCCGTTTTCTATATGAACTATTAGGACAAAAGAAACTCCTTAAAATAGTTATCCAGAACATGATATTATAGATGTAATTCATAAAGCGGCAAGAATGATTTCAGGAAGAAAAAGTAAGGCTGTATAAAATTACATTATAAATCTCAAGCCTGGGATGGGGAGGAGGGGGAGGAAGATGTCAGAAGGATAAAGAAATTACCCTGGTCTTCAGGGAGAGAAATGTTAATCCAACACTGAGTGACTTTGAAAACTTCACCCTTTAGTATTCATACAGTCATGACTGCATCTTGAACCACTGCACATGGAAAGTGCATTAAAAAATATGATTAAGGTGGCAAAGTGAAAAAACTCGCAAGTTAGGGAAATTCCTGTGTGAATCTGGTCTGTCCACTCTCTGGATTATCAGGTAGTCTTAAATTATACTGTCATTTGTGGTAACAGTAGCATTTTTGCATGGTCTTTATTATTCAAAGCACAGTACTTTGGGGACTGTTAATTACTTTGCTTTTCCATTGTCTTTTATTTTTTGCAGCCTAATTCACTATTTTTTAACATATTTTTTTATAAGATGAATTCCATTATATTTAACTGGTATTCCTTTGATTCTCTTCACCCCCCCCACTGTATCTTACTTTTTTTTCAAGATGACCCTAACTGGCTGTGGAAATCTTAGTTAGGATTCAGCTAGAGGTTGAGACTTGCAAGTGTAGACCTGTGGGCATGATGCCAGGCATTTCTGAGTGTGAACCTGCATTTGGCAAGATGAAGGGCTAGCGGGGCCTTTTCACATGGCCCAGCATTGCCTACCCACTCTCCTACTAGAACTGCAGAGGAGTATCAGTCCATGCATAATTTCTGTCATATCTGTCAGTCCCTTGAGGATGCCTCAGGTAATATGCTGAGGAACATTAAAAGGCACTGAATGACAGCGTGGAGGGAACTGATTTTTCAGATGTTCATTGAGCATGAGGGGAGCGTAGGTGTTTGGCTCACATCGAGACACCTACCTTTAAGAATCTGAATCTGGACTTGGACTCCGTCCTTGATATTAATGTTAATAACACATTGCAGATGGGGAACAGAGGCCCAAAGAAATTAAAAAAGGAAATACAAAGAAATTTTATGGTCTGATTTTTCAGAACATAAAACAATCTGTATTTCAAAACACGTCAGAAAATTGCAGAACCTTTTAGATTGGGAGGTCCTCTAGCCCATCCTCTTGCTCCAGCTTGATCTAACCTCAGTGTTGGGTCCAGTTGCTCCAGGCAGGCCTTGTCCAAACTGGTTGAGAAGATGTCTCTGTGAAGCCTGTTCCAGTGCTTAACCACACTTCTGGCAATGAATTTTCACTTGGTTCTAATAGAGGTTTATTTTGCTGCCACTTGTGATGGTTTCCTCTCTGTGCTTTGTCTTCTCTGCAGCCTCTCTTTGAGTGGGAAGACTGCGATGAGATTTGCCTCTGCTACCACTAACCTTTTCTTCCCAATCTAAACAGACCCAGTTCCCTTATCTTCTCACCCACTGCATGCTTGGGCCCTCTGACAGCCTTACTGAAGAGATACCAGTTTGTCATTAGGGGCACCGGCACTGCGGAGTCTGGTGTTCTGTCATAACTGCATGGAGACACTGCTGGCTTGTTCTCTGTTGCCCACCAGAACCACCATGACTTCTTCCTCTGACCTGCTCCCACTGGGCCCCAGGGGATGAATAGCAAATCCCTATGCAATGTTTTATGTTAGTCTTCACTGAAGTTTTGGGTGGTTCTTGTCAACTATTTTCATGTCAATCATTCTTCATCTTACTGCATTGCCTCTGAAGAGAAGCCCTGCTCTCCACAGTATCCACTGTTCTTCTAAACTGGTGTCATTTGTGAACTGGGTGAGGCTGTTTTTTTAATCCACCACCCAGGTTGTGATTGAACAGCAACAGTTCCACTCCTAACCTTTTAGAATCCCTTGTCACAATGAACCCATCGATGTGTGATGAGCCAGGGACACTTGGAACTACAGATCTCTATTATTTGTGGCAAGCAGTACAGCCAATTACTCATCCAGTCCAAATCCCCTAAATTATACTGCAAAGACTATGGAAAACCATACTGAATTGTGTTTGAAGTAAAGCTTTGGTTTGGCCGTTGGTAGATCCACCACGAGTACCAAACCTAGAACTTCGGCTGTCTTCCAGCTGAAAGAGAACTCCACCCTCCTCGGGGATTTTTTAGAGGACAGTCTGTTGCAGATGCTCAGCATGGTGCCTCCATGCAGATCCAGCACTTCAGGCTCAGCTGGCAGCCACGCCAGCACCTGCTTTAACGACCTGGACCCTGTTGGCGCATCCTATTGATACATCCCTACATGCTCCTGGTTGGGTGGGAAGGCCAACTGAAGGGTGTTCTTACCCCTTGCAGAATTTTTTTCTTGTCTGGCAACTCCTTACACTGCCTTTTGCTGCCTGAGTACATTTTGCTCACTTTGTGAGCGTGGGATGTCCTCCCTTTCTTCATTGGGCTCTACCCTGGGCAGCAGCAGGCTGAACCAAGCTCTCCAGAAGCTTTGGTTACATCTGTATCTGCCTGCCACTTCTGACCCCTTCCCCAGTGTAAATCATGGAAATGCTATGACCTCTCATAGAAAATATTTTAACTTTTTAAAATAACATTTTAAAATCGTTTTCACCAATGCATTGAATGTGTTATTAATTTAAGCTGAACTGTAGGAAAGGGTTGAGTTGAAGGCAGGTATGTGGCATAGAAGGCTTAGTGAAGAAATGCTTAGTAATAGGGTAAAATTTCAAACAAATGAAGAGAGATACTTCTGAAATTAATTTCTAGCAATTCTAATGTCAGCACTGCAGCCCAACTATTTTAGCCAAGCTAATAAAACGTGTTTATAAAATTGCATGTGTACACTTTATGATGTGAGAGCAGTGCCAAGTGTGAGGACTTCCTGTTTCACCAACTGGTGGTTTCCCTAAGTTATGTGTAGAAATAAACTGCTTTCGGTAATTGCTGTGAAATGTAATGATTGCAAAGGGAAAGCAGACATGGTTGCAAAGATAACATTGAACTGAAAAGGTGACTTGTGATGCTTGCAAGGAGAGTTTTTATTGTTAATCAGCAGAAGGATTCTTTCTTATTAGATGTTACTTGAAATAGTTGTCATATTTACTAGAAAACTTCTTCACAGTGGTATGAGGATAAGTGTTAGCACACTTTGGTTTTATCCCTCATAAACTTCTGATAACTGCTATTAGCATCTCTGTGGAGTATAAGCTTGGTCTTTGCCCCATGGGGTGGGAGGGACCAAGCTCTGCCTGGCTGTGGGAGCCAGAGTGCATCAAGGAGAAGTTGATTTGCAGCTTAGTGTGGATTATGCACTTGATACACTTGCTGGCATTGTGTTTTGCCAGTCAGACGGTGTAGCGTGTGTTTACCTGACGCCTTTTGTCTAGAAATTGCCTGTTGTGACCAGTCCCTTGAGCTTCCTCTGTAACAGGCTCTTCTGAGGATGGTTTGCCCCCTGGAAATGGCTCTCTCTCTCCTCTGAATATACAGTGAGTCTATCAGACCAGGCTTCACCAGACAACAAGCTTTTAGACATGTAAGGATAGTTGTAGAGAAGTTGTACGCATTAATAAAATACAAACTGACTTTCAGGACTGCAGGAAATGACACCAATTTTATTGCTTAACAACTGCCTTTTTCATTAGGAAGCCAGACCCAGAAACCTTTTGATTCGTGCTTGTAGGCTCTGTGATATACAATTTGAGTCAATCTCAGTTTATTTTGCTGAGGCCAAATCACATCAGTTGGGTAAAATGTAGTATGTCCATGGAGCAGAGCCCAGCTGAGCCCTGGCGTGGAGGCAGGATGGGCAGTACATGCGATGAAGCTGATGTGCTGGCAAAGTGATGGGAGTAACTGGAGTATAATCCAGGAATTTCTTGGCCATCTGGACACATGGAGTGAGATTTAGGGATGATGCGTATCGGTCAGTCAACCCTGAGTGATCGAGGGCCAGCTGTTTCTCCCGCCATGTCCATGTTTGGTGAACTTTCCTGTTCTGCTCCAGGTTCTGCTGCCATCTGATTTGAATGAACTTCACCTCTTCTTCTTCTTTGTATTTTTCCTTGCCACAGTTTTAGATGCATTGTAAGGTCTTTGTTTTATTGTTGGTCTTGGAAAAACATGACTACAGTTTTACATTTCTGAGGTGTTTGAAACATAAAAATATGATTTTTCTCTCCTTTTTCACCCAGAATCATGTCTGAATTTTATGAGCTTGAAAAAGGAGCTTTTATTCCTGAAGATTTCTAGATAAGGTCTTGCATTTTTTTCCATAGCAGATTTCAGGTTAAGACACTAATTTAAATGCATTTGAAATCAAAGTATGTTATTTCTTTTTAATTTGAAAGGAAGATGGATTTAAAAGCAAATCTTATAGGACTGCTTGGATATGTTCTGTAAATTGTTTGTATAAATTATATGAGAATAAATAGCAGAGAGCTTTAACTCTTCCCTTCTAATTTTCCTTGGATTTGAACTTGTTTATTCAGAAGTTAGAGAGTATCATTTGTGGCATTTACATTATACTGAAAATCATCTGCTCTCCATTTTCATTATTTTTCATGCTGTGAGGTTCCTGGGTTCCTTTATTTCCATGTAGTTGGACAGTCAGGGCAGATGGAGAATCTGAGAATCCTTTATCCTGGAGTGTTCCCCGTTTTCTTTCTCTACCCTTCATCTTTTACAGCTTGCCGTATTTTGTCCATCTGGTATTTATAGCAGTTTTAGCAATTTCAAATTTCTTTCCCTCTTACATTCCCTCAGAAAGTAAAATGAAGTAAAGAGGAACGCAGATGCCACAGCTCACAGCTTTAGAATCATAGAATCAGGGAATGGTTTGGGTTGGAAGGGAGCTGAAAGATTATCGAGTTCCAACCCCTCTGCTGTGAGCTGGGATGTCATTCACTAGATGAAGTTGCTCAGGGCTCCATTCAGCCTGGCCTTGAACATTTCCAGGGATGGGGCATCCACAGCTCCTTTGGGCAACCTGTGCCAGTGCCTCGCTACCCTCACAGTGAAGAATTTCTTCATAATGCCTAATCTAAACCTGCCCTCTTTCCATTGAAAATCATTCCCCCTTGTCCTAGCACTACATGCCCTTGTGAGAAGTCCCTCTCCAGCTCTCTTGTAGTCTCTTTAGGTACTGGAAGGCTGTTAGAAGTTCTCCCCAAAGACCTCTCTTCTCCAGGCTGAAAAACCCCAACTCTGTCAGCCTGTCTTCATAGGAGAGGTGCCCCAACCCTCTGATCATCTCCATTGCCCTCGTCTGGACTTGCTCCAAAGTGCCCATGTCCTAGCCCAGAGCTGGATGCAGTGTTCCAGGTGGGGTCTCTCCAGAGCAGAGCAGAGGGGCAGAATCCCCTCTCTTGCCCTGCTGGCCACACTGCTTTGGATGCAGCCCAGGATGAGGTTGGCTTTCTGGGCTTCGAGTGCACCCCGTTGGCTCACGTACAGCTACTTATCCTTAACCCCCAAGTCCTTCACCACATGGCTGCTCTCAATGAGTTCTTCTTGCAGTCTCTGATCATGTCTGGGATTGGCAACACCAAGTCTTCAGCTCCTTGCACTTAGATTTACTGTACTTCCTGAGGTTCAAGGAGGATTTGTGGAGGTTTTCTCCTCGCACACCATGTACTACTGTTGTGTCACGGGTTTACTTCTGGTGGAATTTCTGAAGAGAAATTTGAAGAAATTTGTAAGGGCTTATGGCATTGTTGGTGGAAACAGACTTACTAATTTATAGCCCAGGGCTGATAACACTGCCATCTGATATCAGCTTGGTAACTTGCGAAAAGTAATTTGAAGGTATCCTGTATTTTAAACCAGATTTTTTGAAAGCTAGGAAGATTTATCATTATTGATGTTACGAATTTTAGAAGGGATATTAGATCTTGTGCTTCAGCGTTTCATCAAGTTTCTGAATTATCTTCTGTTGTGGCCTTGAGTTACTTTAATAATAACCTAAACATCAGATGAGATTGAAGTCTGGATGGCTTGTAACCCCATTTGTCACTGCCATTACCTACTTGTGGTTCCTAGGCTCTGGGTTAGACCAATGTCTGACTTCTGCTGTCCAGACACAGTACTTCAAGAGGAGATTATTCCATATGTTTCTGTAGGGAGCCGCTGATATATAACCCTTGAGGAAGGCCACTAAACTGGAAATATTTTTGGTCTGGTCCTGTTTAGATGAAAACAGTACTTTTTCAGCTTTTATTTTTCATTTTATGTTTACATGCCTTTGGGTTTTATAATAATGGTTGAAAAGCTAAGTATATAAAATTGTGTGGCCACTGGAAAATGACAACTCTTGACTCAGAAGTTAAAGTCCAGAGGCTGTTCCCTGTGTTTCATTTAGCAGGATGTGTTGCCCGTGTTGGTAGGTGTCAGTGCCGAGGGTTTGATGAGCTCCTCTCACCCCGAGCACAGCGGTTTCCATCGACGCTGCCTCTGTGTGACTGAGGCACAGATGTGACTGCTGAAGTTTCACCTTCTCAGGTGAGTTAGTGGCCATGGGAGCAGAGAAACGACAGAAGCTATTCCACCATCGGGGAATAAAATCTGGTGGTTTTGCTTTAGATTACTCCATAAATTTCATTCTGTTTCGAAGAGAAAGTAGCACTGTCCATTAAGGTAAACAATTTCACAGTCCATTTGGCATTGTACAATGAAAGGCTGAGTTCTGAGATAGCTCTGCTACATCCTTTAAGATAAGGGAGGGAGCTCTGGTAGACTTTATTATTATTTTTTCCCTCTGATAAAGTTTCTAGAAGTGGAAAGCCAAGCAACTAACAAAAATATGGGTGGTCTACATTTACTTCTGCTCCAAATATGTGGGGACTAGGATCCACAGACGTGTTGTCATGGTAAGAACTGGTTTAATCCACGGGTATCTTCTATTTTTTGAAGGTTTTTCCTTCTTGAATTGATCAAAAAAGCTCAAACTGAACATTTTTCACAAACTAAGAATCCAGGAAATTTAGGTCAAGATTGTCAGCTAATTCAGTGCAGTGTTTAAATTGTAGTTAACATTAGATTTCAAGCTGATTTTAATATTTTACAATGAACTGAGAAACTGAATTTCTCATTCTGAGTTTCTCAAAGTAGAAAATTCTTATAATTATTAATGGTTTTAACTTCCTATTCTAAATTCATTTTATTAGTTACAGTTTCAGGAGACAGAAGGAAAAAAAAAATGAAAGGAAGAGAGAAAGAAACAAGGACAAAGGTGTGTCCAATCAAACAACAGTTTTGGAGTTAAAATCCAAACTATTTCCCATTTCTCCACTGAAGACAGCTTCCTGTGAGTAAATGGAGAGCAAGTAGCTGCCATACTGAGAGGAGAGTCTTTGTTTCACATTGTCACGTCTTAGGTTTGTGGAAACAGTAATCTTGGGATTTTACTGTTAGAAGTTAAAAAGTTGTGTTTAGGAGGCATACATAAGGGGCTGCTTTCTTCAGGAATTATAATTGAAATGAACTGATTACCTTACAATAGACTTCCTAATCTTTACATAGTAAAAATAGGACGACTTTTCACTGTATAAAACTGTATAAGACTTTTCACTTTCATCCCTGCTGTTCAAGTTCAAATGCAAAATCCTTGCCCTTTTTATATACCTTTTAATCATAGCGTTAGTCAAAGAGTAACTGTAGTTAGTGAAGTACTGTATTTAGGGCTGTTAATAGAAATAAACGATTTTTTTTCTTCCTCTTTCAAGTTGGGTGTGAAGCACTTCTTTTGGATGCTTTATTAGTCATAGCCAAAAATAAACTGTCATATCCCACTCCTTCTCCTCCCATGTCTCTGGGGAGCTCTTCTCATGCTCCTTATCTCAGGAGACTCGTGGGTTTCATGTTTCTGTGACAGACCCATGCTAGAGCTCCGCTGCCTGGTGGCATGCAGCAGTTCAGTCTTTAGTAAATATCTGTCCCTCACATGAAAAAAAGTGAATTTCCTTGCTTTTCATTCCAAACCGCCAATGCCTGCTGGTTTACACCCTGCTCGACAGCGGGGATGCATCCCAACATCTGTTCGTTGGCTGCATCCCTCTGAAGTGCCTGGTTGAGTCATGCCAGTGGTCACCCAGCAGTGAGGGCTTGCTGGGCTGCTCCTGGGCACTGACGTCTGGATCCCTCCGCGAGAAAGCAGAGAGCCCCAGGGTGCTGCTCCTGCAGTCCTGCTCCTGGCGTGCCAAGGGAGATTTACTTACCTGACCTTTTAGCTACAGCATAGGTGATGTACAGGAACAGTGGCCAGAGGTCTTCCAGCCAAGCTCTGGGCCCAGAAGGGATAATTTGGAGGCTTGCCAACAAAGTAACTTAGAAAAAGGTATGAATCTAGGATGAAATGAAAAAAGAAAGTGTAAATGAAGGAAGCCAGCAGCTTGTATCAATTGTGTTGGGATCTGGCTGTGGGCTTAAGACCAGAGAAGTCTTTTCTTAAGGTTTCAGGTTTTTTCATGTTACATTTTTTCAAATTAGCATTTAATCATAAGCAGGAGGAAGGAAGTAATCTTCTGGTACTTTGCACTACTGGAGGCTGTAATAGAGCCATCTCTGGGGAAACAGTGCTGTATTTTACTTCCCGTTGTATTTTCTACTGTTTAGTCTGGTTTAGTTCTAAAACACTTCCTTGTTGTGGATGTCACAGCACTTTTCTTGAGATGCATTCAGATAATAATCTCAGGCCAGATGCAGAATGAAGTGGTCTTTCTGAAATGTCTCAGGAATAACAAAAGGCATCTTCATGTTGCTGAATTGCTGCATCTTGAGGCATCTAATTTCATTCTGTACCTTTGGAACTGACATGGACATCATGATTTTGCATCCTCAGAGGATGTGAAACCTGGGGACGGGGCTTTGGTGGGATTGTTTTGTGGTTTTGGTTGTATTTTTTTTTTCCCCCCTCAGGAATTACTTTGCAGTTGTAGGATTTCAGTTTGCTTTGTTTAATGTGAAGGGCTGCATGTTAATGGGTTAGAGAAAATCTGGCCTCTTGGAGTGTGTGTTCTCTACCAGGGGAGAAATGCAAGGAGCATGATATATTTATTCTTCACATGGGAAGAATTTATTCTTCTACACCTTTTGTGTTGCTTATAAAGTACCAGTCCCAAAGTAGTTGTCATTCCCCAAACTGCTTATACTTAACACATACTGGCTTGCAAATCCCTCAGAAATAACTTGTGTTCAGTGCAGGAATCAGCAGGATATGAGACTGCCTGGCACTTCCAGAAGATGCTGGCCTGGCCTCTCCCAGCAACTTTGAAGGATTTATTTGCAGGTTGCCTGTCCCTGCAGCTACAAGGTCTGGTTTTGTGAATGATTTCCAACACCTCTCAGGGGACAGCAATAGGACTAGGATTCAGCACTGTGTCTCCTTTTCAATAATGTTGGAGGACATACATATAAAAATATAATGTAAAAATAGGGCTTTTGTCCGAAATCCACCAAAGTTCCTCCTAAAGGGAAGTGGACGGACAGGCACTGATCTCTCTGTTGACTAGTGGTCTGAGGGAATGGCGTGAAGCTGTGTTGGGCAGAGTTTGGGTTGGATATTACGAAATGCTTTTTTATCCAAACGGTGTTTGGGCGCTGGAGTAGGCTCCCCAGGGAAGTGGTCATAGCACCAGCCTGACAGAGCTCAAGAAGAATTTGGAAAATGCTCTCAGGCACAGGGTGTGATTCTTTGGGCTGTCCTGTGCAGGGCCAGAAGCTGGACTTGATGGTCCTTGTGAACCCCTTCCAACTCATTGAACAGAACTCTGTTCTGTCATTCTGAAGTGAAGTTCTTTGGAGATGCACTACAGAAAGTCAGCCATTTCTTCAGAGACATGCCAGAGTGAGGTGGGATTCATCTCACCTGACTTAAGCCATCTGGAAGTTAGATGAGTATTTTTAGCTTGTTATCTGGGCTCTTGCCATAAAAGTGATAGAGTCCTCTGCATGTCACCCTTCCCCCAAGTGGAATACCTAAGATGGTTGGTTGGATGGTTTAGAGATGTAGTCATGGGCAAGAAGCAAATCTCTCTTTGAAGATAATTTCTCTTTGAATTTATTGATCTGAATAGTCTGGTTGGTGAGCAAGAAAGGTCACTTCTGGTTCATCTTCATTCACAACATGGGGTGTTAGGAAAACTTCATAGTTTTCAGATAGAGGCAATCAATACTAGAAGGAGATTATTTCAAGGAATGCAAGAAGATTATTAGTTTAGCTGGAATGCTGTCTTTTTCAAAGCAAACCCTGAAACAATCCTTGAAGGACTCTTAACAACTGTCCCTTCAAGTTGAGGTCATTATCAGTGTTCCTCCTCACTCCCAAGTTCTAGATCCTGATGACTCTAGTAGTTTGCCCATGGTGTTTGCTTCTGCAATGAAATCCTGTCTATATATAGTGACTTAAAATAAACTAATGGATTCAGTTTTATACACAAGCTCATTGATTCAATAAATAGATATTATTAAGCATATAAAGGTTGAAGGAAAGTTAGATAAAAGACACCAGCTAATTAATCATGCAGACTGCGTGTTCGTCCCTGAGCTATATTTGGCTACTGCTTAGCAAGTGAAGGGTGACTAGATCTGTGCTTGATTACATTGAAAGAACTCTCTGTTTTGGCAGGGGAGTGAAAGCAGGTTTGTATTTACTCCTAGGGACAAAAGCAGCATTCCTTTGACATGCAAGTTGTACTCCTTTACTGCTTACATCCCTGTTTGGAATAACTTACCCCCAGCTTGCAATTTACCCCACTGCTCTAAGCGCCTTGCAGGATTTGGCCCCGGCAGATTAACATGCATTTACAAATCCAGCTGGCTGTTTGGAAGCTCCCAAAGGAGTACTTGATTGCCAATTAGACTGTTTCTCCTTTCTATCAAATTGCCAAGAAACAGTAACTCAATTGATTTAAAATTATTTCTATCCCACGCTGTCTCTAAGCCTTGGAAGCAGGTTATTTTGCTCAGTTGCATGGTGGTGTTTTACCCCATTGAATTGTGGTTTTGGGATTGCTCATCATGTGCCCTGTTGGACTCCATTTAATAACTTGTTTGTGCTACATTAACTGTGTTTCCTATCACATAATTCTGCCTTCCTGTTAGGAAACAATGTCTCATAGTAGAAGTAAACACAGCTTGTGTCGAGGTTTGGGCAGGTAAATTTCAAACCAGTGATACGTATTTATTATTTTGTTTAAATAAAATACAAAGAAAGGTGTCACAGTCATAAAGGAATCAAGTTCCCTGTCAGCAGGAGAACAAACCATGTCTTTGCTTATTCTTTGCAAACAATTATGTTAAAAGAAGATGAATAAGGCAGAGAATGCAAGCGTCAGGGTTCAGTAGTTGCAGGGTGAAGGCTGCCTCTGGTGCCTTTCCTCTTGTTCCCTGCAGTATCCCCTGGCTTAAATTTAAACGATCAAGCAGTCACTTTGACTGCAAACCGATTACCTTATTCTGTTCCCTCCTTGAGTGGTGCTTGGGCTTTGAATGGGTGTTCAACTTCTTTCTCTTCCACACTCCAGTTGAAGTTCATAGAGCATCATTTGAATAGAGAATGATTACTATCCCAAAAGGCATCTTTCTGTAGATGATTTTGGGTTTCTGACTTGTCTGAACACATACCCCTAGAAGGAACTGGATGTGTGCTGGGAAAAGCTGGTGCCAGCTGGATCTGCTGAGGAGCATTACATCTGGAGGTGCCCAGGGTAGGCGGAGGTGTGGTGTGTGCAAGTAGAAGCTGCCCATGAAGCCCTTGTTTCAGAATACGTCTGTGGCAAAAGGGTTGGGATGCAGTTGCCCATGAAGCCTTCAGCTGAGCTTCTGCTCTTCTAACCCCCTTTTGTCCTCCCTGCCTGCCTTCCAGTTCATGCAACAGGTGGCATGAGTGTCCTCAGGATCAACAAGCCCTCTGTGCTCCTGACTTACGTGAGAGCAGCCTCATCACCTGCAGGCGAGGAGACAAAGACCACAGGGAGAAGAGCTGGGGCACGCAAATAGTGGTTGTTGTTTCAGCATGTGATTTCCTTGGCTGGGCAAGATAAAAATAAAAGAAATACCCTTATGTAGCAGTGATAAATGGCAAACCCATTTAGTAACAGACTGTCTAGCATCAGCCATCATTAAGCATGGATGCAGTACACTTTTCCATTGGATTTTGCAGTTGTTTTCTCACTGTAAGCTTTGAATGAGAGCTTATTAGGCACAGGGCTTTTCTGCTTCTCCTTGGTATAACTTTTTTTATCCTTCTCCCTTCTTTCCCTTCTCTCCCTTCTTGTTTTCTCTGTCCTCTCTTCTGGCTCATCTACCCAGCATAGCTGTCCATACTTTCCACTGTCTAGGTTTTCATTCTATCCTCATCCTCCTTGTCAGGGTGTTTGTTGGTTTCCAGGCTCCTCCCTGCTGGACCCCATAACTGCATCCTTTCCCTTCTTTGGCTCTCAGTTATGGGCCTCTTTTTCTCCAATGTTCAGATAACCATGTTCTTGTTCAGGTGGGAGTCCCAGCTTTCTCCTTTACTTACAGTTCCAAGTCTCCTGTTCCTGCTTCTCAGGTTTTCATTCTCTGGTTTTCCTCCTCAGCATCCTTGGCATAACCTCTTCTTGCTATTCTCCCCTGTCTTCTCCCCCCTCATTCTCACTTGGTGGTTTAATTTTTTTCAAATTTTTATATGTTTTTTGGAAATGTTTCTTCTTCTTACTGCCTTGGGAGACTGCTGAGAACACTGACAAGCACAGTGCCTGCTCTGGTGTCTGGGACAAACAGGTTGCAAAGCCTGGTACAGCAATAGCATGTGATATCCTATCTGATAGGGAGTGGATTTTATCTGGTTTGCAGGGGCATGGCACAGATCAGCTCTGAGCTTGTAGGAAATGAGCAGCAACTATTTGTCAGTGACAGTTTTTTGAAGGCTTATCATTTGGGAGAGAAAATGGGCAGCATTTAGCAGAGAAAAGAAATGAAATACTGGGACTTGAAGGCTGCTCCCATGCCAATTCAAAGTTCATCTTGCAAAAGACATGGACAGTAGAAGTCTTCAGACAGCTCTGATTTATTATGAGTCATAAAAAAGTAATTGTTCTGTCTTCAGTAAGTTTCAAAGGTACTCACCATGGTGCAGGCAGTCTGGCCTGGAAAATCTCGGGCAGTTACAGGTTACACTCTGGATAAGTAGCGAGTAAGCCATCAAAAACAGTGTTTGTGGAAGGCATTTTCAGGCAGCCATAACACCAGGTGTTGGTACCGGTAACTAACACATGTGGGTTTGTTCATGCACCTGCATGGCACAACCAGTTATTTCCGTGTAGCACTTAATGCAGCTGGCAATCAACAAGATGCTTTCTTGTGTAGAGTGCTATGAATTAAGAACAGAATACCAGCTTGGTTTGGGATAGCTGTTACACTGGAATATTGTAAGCTCTGTGATAGTTAATGATTATTTAAGAAGCAGTATAGAAAAGCAAGACATAGATGTTCCACAGCATGTTGGGTACAGCCAGTTCACCCCCAGTTACAGAGCATTGCTCAGGCTTACCCAGCCACCAATTTGTGGTGAAGAATAGGATGATTTCAGTGACATGCAGACTTCTTCATACAAGCAATTTGTAAAGCCTTTGGAAATACTATTAAATAAACAAGACATTATTATACAGTTGACCAGCTAAGTTGAGCTTTAGCCAGTAATCCTGCTTAGTAAGCATATTATCAGGAGGAATACTCTAGTCTAGACACTTTTTGTGATTTTTAACTTTGGTATGCAGTTACTCTGAAATAACAGGCTTTGAAAGGAAAATTGTCTGAAATGGTGAGTTCTTCACTGCAAGCATTAAGTACATTCAAGGAGAGAAAACATTAAGCACTAAAGGGCTCAAACGTAGTGGAGAAAGAGCACAAAGGGCTCTAACGTAGTGGAGAAAGAGCACAAAGGGGTGTCTAAAAGCTGGGGGAGACAAATTTGCTCAGCAAGTGAGACACATTTTTAACAGTTACAATCCATTGGAACAAATTATCCTTGGAAATGTTGGATTTTTCTTTCTGTTTTCAAATTAAGGCTGGCTGTATTGCCAAGTCTTGTTTTAGCCCAACAAAACTGATCTTCAGTGAAACAGAAATTACTGGGATCTGTGGGGTAGTAGCTGGGAGATGTATATTTACCTGTAACGTAAAGATCAAGTTACATGATTTGATGGAGTTTTCTGAACTTAAGTGTGGTGAATTTAGCAGCAAATGCTTGTCTACATTTCTTCCCAGGTTGTCTGTCATGCCTCTTCCCTTGATTTCTAGCTACCTTGTACATGCACATTGGTGCACAGACCCCTTAGTTTTTGTTTTAGTGGATTTTGACACAGTTCAGTTGACCTGGAGCCTCACAGTGTCTGAGCATAGCAGGCATAAGTGTGATGGTTTCTGAAAGGAAGGAAATAACTGCTTCCCTGTAATGCAGATGCCTCAGGCATATCTCAGTGCCCTTATCATGCACTCTGTATCAGCCTTTGGCCTGAATGCACTTCTTTTGCTTGTTGATTAATTGGCTGTGAGATGTGGAAACCAACCTGAGCCATTTCCAAGGGAACCCATATTAATCACACCATCATGCAAACCATATATGGCAAACCAAGTAAGCAGCTGCTTTCGAAATCTTTGGGAGACTTTAAAGCATAGGGACAAGAGCCATACTTACATATTTTTGATAGCTAAATAAAGCCTTACTGCTAAGCATGCAGCTCCAGCAGACAAATGAAACGGAGCATCTGGATTCCCTTAATGTATTCCCCAAAAAAGAGGGGGGAAAATGTTTATTACTAAAGAAGAAATGATCATAGAATCCATATGGTGAGCGGGGAGCCTTCTTGCAGGACTGAGAAGGAAACTCTTGGGAGCTACCTCTAGGTTTAGGTAATACCAGGGAGGAGACTTTTGGGATCATATCTATACATTTACCTGACTGCCAGTCTAAGCTCAGTTTACATAGGAGTTAAGAGCTTGTTGCCTCTGCCTTTATCTTTTAGGCAGCCCACAGCGTCATATGCAAACAGAACCATAGAATGGTTTAGGCTGGAAGAGACCATAAAGATCATCTTAGTTTCAACCACCCCTGCCATAGGCAAGGATACTTTCCACTAGGTCAGATTTCTCAAAGCCCCAAGAACCTGGCCTTGAACAGTTCCAGGGATGGGGCATCCACAAATTCTCTGGGCAGCCTGTGCCAGTGCCTCACCACCCTCACAATAAAGAGTTTCTACATAATACCTAATCTAAACCTGCCCTCTTTCCATTGAAAACCATTCCCCTTTGTCCTAGGACTACATGCCCTTGTGAAAAGTCCCTCTCCAGTTCCCTTGCAGGCTCTTCAGGTGCTGGAAGGTGCTATAAGGTCTCCCTGGAGCTTTTTCTTCTCCAGGTTGAGCAATCCCAACTCTCTCAGCCTATCTTCACAGGAGAAATGCCCCAGCCCTGTTATCATCTTCAGGACCACCTCTGGCCTCTCTCCAACAGGTTCTTGTTATGTTGGGGGCCCCAGAGCTGGACACAGCACTCCAGATGGTGTGCTCCTCCAGAGGAGAGGAAAGGTGGAGAATCACTAGCCCAGGACACATTTGGCTTTCCGGACTGTGAGGGGACATTGCTGTGTCATGTTGTGCGGCTCATCCACCAGCACGCCCAGGTCCTTGGCCTCAAGGCTGCTTGGCCCTGTTGATGAGGTTCATATGGGCCCACCTCTCCAGTATGTCCAAGCCCCTCTGGATAGCAAAGATATGTTGAATTGCAGTTTTATTTCAGGAGCTGTTCCCATTCTGTGGCCCATGGGGGACGCAGGGCTGTGGAGGAAGTAATAACGTGTTGGGCTATTTGTACCTCAAGTCTAAACGCATGCGTATGGCTGGCTGCAGATAGCCTGGGCATGCTGAGATCTGGCATTGCTGAGTGTTTGTGACTTGGGCTTTGCAAGGTGCACAGCATTGCACAACAAAGAAATTATATGTAATTAAAATATGCTTCATTATTAATTATTTAAATGCGATTAAATTATGCTTAATAGACTGTGTAAGCTCACGCCCACTCCTAATTCTGCTGTGACTCTGCATAATGCACCAATACACCAGCCTTCCTGGAAAGGCAAATCCAATCATTAAGCAGGTGTTTCCTTGCTCACTCTGCTCTATTTTTTTCACTAACATTTTGCCCAGGGGGGTAACTTGATTATTCACTTTCAATTAGAGGAAATCACAGCCAGTTGGTAGGGGGTTGGTGTGGGAACACTTTTCATTGGCCTTGGAAGTTGGTTTTGTTGGGTTTTTTCAATTCTGTCAGTGAATTAAGCTCTGGGAAGAATTATTCAGAAAGCCTACATTTTAGGAAGCAATGGGACCCTGTATCAGTAGTGTTTGTTTTCTTTAGGATTTCTCACTTCCCCTTCCTCTGACTCTGTCTTGTTGCTTTCCTCCTTCCCACCTGTCTCATTCCCTCATAGCTTCAGCTTTTTTGTTTTTCATTCTTTCTACATCCCTGTGTCATGTTCCTTCTTCACACTTTTGTCAGTCATTACTCGCTTCCTATTTCTCATTCCGTCCTGGTTTGCTGCTGCCCTGGTTAGCTCCCCCTTCTCTCCTTTTTGGGTTTTTTTTCCCACCCTCCCTTATCTCCTGAGCATCCCATAATGAGGAACAGATTGTATTCCTTACTGGGCTCGTCAGCGACGAGCACCATGTTGATGCCAGGTTGAGCTGATATGATATGATACTACAGACAGGAGTTGGAAATAAGTAAACATGGTTATTGTGGCTCATTGAGATTCTTGGCTCTGCCCCAAGGGATTTAAAAAGAAAAAAAAAAGAAAAGGAAAAAAAATTGAAGCGGGGAGTGGGAAACCAGCTGAATAGTCTGTTGCAGCTCACTTAGAGGGGAAAAAAACATGCAGAGCATCAACTACATTTTTGGGGGCTGGATTTACAGTGTCTGCATCAATCATGCTACTTTATATCATTGGATTTACACAATAAAAATAATGTGCTTTACACTTCTGCTTGTTTGAAAGATCTCCCAGCACCACTGGGAACAGAAACTTTGAGGACTCCATAAATCGGTTGCAACACCAGTGTTGGCATCCTGTCTGGGTATCAACCGGAGTTGATATGTGATATTTCAGTTGACTGCATGCTGTATATGGATGGTATTTTCAGTTTAGAGGAAGCCTGAGATCTGACAGTCCCATAGAGGTACAGTGTAAACAGTTATTTTTTATTGATGGAGAACTTATAACCTTCAAGGTCTTTCTGCAAATGAAGAAAGCTGGAGCATGATCCAGACTTAATGGCACTTTTAAGTATCTTAGTACCCATATCCAGTATTTGTCCATGGTCTTTGTTTGATTTTTTTCATCTTTTCTTGGTTATTACGAGTAAACAGATAATGTAGGAATAAACAACCCATGCCAGATAAGGGTTTTTAGTTGTGCTATCTGATATTTCTGGGTTTGCCTCAAGAATTCATGCTTTCGTATCAAAACCCGTTCAACAGACTATTAATACTTCTGCATTTAAGAAGAGATCTCTGTGCTCAGTTTTCTTCTACCATGTCCTTCTTTGCACTAGAAGGAGTGTGAACCAAGATGAGAGGGACATAACTTCAGTGTCCCCCTGAGTGTGTCCAGCTCTCTGTGTGCTTCTGTGTGTCCTACATGTCCATTGTTATACACAGGGATCTGGTGATCCTCGGCTTTGGAAAGTGAGAGCAGCTTAAAGGAAACAGTATTTCACAAGAACTGGGCAGAACTTGAGCCTCACACATAGGAACTGAGTAAGCCATTTTTGCCAATCAGCTTTCAGTGTGCTCAATGGACGCTTACTTATAACTCTGTTTCAACTTACAAACATCATGGCTTTATTTTCTGTTTATACTTTTCAATGATTTTAAAGTAAGTGCTGCCCTGGCAAGGCTGGTGAAGACTGAGCTGGGGGTAGCTAAGCAAACTGTGACTCTGGACTCCTGCACTCATCCATAGTGTTGGAATATTGTTCCAGTCTGAAGTCCTCTAGCCCACACACGGGGAAGACAGTCAGGTGTTCTCCAAATAAATAAGGCAGTTTCCATCTCAGCTAGTGGGTGGACCTAACACATCCCTGCCTTTGGTGATGACATGTCTGTGGCTCTTTGATGCCTTTCTCCTTTCCACAGTTCATGGGCATGCTGGAGAGCATCCATGGGCTGATTGGAGTAGATTCATGTGATGTGAGCAGTGCTCAGCACTTGGGAACTGCACCCTCCTGGTTTCCTTCAGGCTCCTGCTCATGGGACTGTTGATCCCCTGGAAAGGATGAGCTGCTGTGGGGTGAGGGCTTCAAGTCCCGTTTCTTACCTGAAAATGATACATTAGAGGATTTTCAGCAAATATGTAGGTTCAGAACCCCTGAAAAATATATAGGCAGTTCCTCCTGATTGTGGTAACAGTTTGGTATGGAGTATTTCCATAGATTTGTGCTTCTTTCTCTGAAGAGGGATAAAAGCATTTTTCTACAGAAGTGATGCTGGTGATAAATACATTAGCTTTCATGGGGTCCTCTAGTACCAGGGATATGAGAGCCCTCTCAGGACAAGAGTACGCTTGAGGCTTGATGATGTTTCCATTGTAGTCAATTGGCTGGGACAATGAAACATCAGCTTCCCTGGGGAATATTCATGCAAATTCAGCCTTTCTCCTTGGGGCAGTGGACATTGTCATAATTGTAAGGGTTGATGAGCTTTCAAAATTGACCCTCTCTCATTGTGTGGATCAGTAGAAAGAAGGGGAGCAGCAGATGTCAACAACTGTGGTGCGGATCCCAGGTACAGCAGTGCAGAGTTAATGTGCTTTTTTTTTTGTAACTATTCAGCTGTTTAGGTTCCAGTCTGCCTTCGCTCCCACACACTTGAGACAGGCTTGGCCACACTGTCCAGCTGGGATTCTCAGCTTCTAAAAACAGGGTTTGGACATCTTACTCTGGATAACATTGCTTTGCCCATGAGATGGGAGAGGGCATCCACAGTGCTTGGGTTTTTAAAAGACTTATTAATGCCACTGTCAGGATTTCTGAAGAAAATGTTTATCAGGGCTTTTGCTATGAGCATGTTGAGTGTGACTCATCATTCTAGGGAAAACAGTTTAAGTGCTTAAGAACTTGCCAATTATCCTGCTCTAAGATGCACAGGAGGAAGTGAGAAAAAAACCAACAGAGATTTCAATACTGAACCTGCTAAAGTTCAACAAGCCCATCCTAAGACTGCTTTGTTCTGTAGCAGATGATATTAAATGGATCACTGATCACTTAGCAGAAAATTAATATTGGTGTTCTAGGGTTTTTCGTAAAATAAAAAGGAGAACTAGAACTGGCGCACAAAGAAATTGCACCATCACCAAACTAATTTTTTCTGTGAAGCATGACATTCATTACATGGATAAACAAGCAAACTTTAAAGGATGAAATTTGCCTTCTCACATGAATATTAAAGAGTAAAATCACTCTTGCTCCAGATGAGATAGTAATATGTTTCTTTTCTTGAGGAACAAAGCATTGTCTTTGCTATCCCAAAGAGGAATGCTCACATGAATCTTTCCTCCATGAAATGCTACTTCTTTCGGCAGTGTGTCAAATAATGGCCTTATTCCACATGCTTCAAACCAGAGAACAGCTTTCTAAGAATCTGTTTTTCACATTCCAAGGGATATTTTAGATCTAATCTCTGCCTCGTGATGATATAGCTATTTATATTTCTCTAAACACCAAAAGCAATTAGACATCCTAAGAAAAACGAGTGAAACCCTTCCCTCCCTCTCCTCCACAACCCCCTCAATTTGTATATTGGCTATAAGATGATATTAGTCTGATCATATAGCATGCAAACGTGTTACAGAAAGTACAACTCCATGGCATGTTACCCACTGTATGTCCTTAGGTTTTCTGTACTCACAGTGTTTTCCCTCCAATCTGAGTACATGTCTGAGATGCAGTCCTCTTGGGTTTGCACTAGACCTTCGTGTTGATGCTCTAATGTGTGACTGCATCATCTGGCTCAGCTGCCTCCCTTTTCATGACTATAATCTTGGGCATTAAGTGGGATGGCCAGAATTTGTCTTCTATGGTTTATTCCCAGCCTGCATGGAGCAGTGTGTGCATGCCGGAAGAGGTTTTGCTTGGTAGAATTTTCACTTTTTGTTTTTAAATATGCATGTCTGCTCCATGCCTGTATTCCTGGAGGAATTAAATTTATGGTCTTGGACTGGGCCCCAAGAATGCTTTTACTGTAGCACTCATTGATTTAACTCTCGTGGTAGACACATCTCTTCTGCCGGTGGGGCTAAAGCAGGATGGAAGAGAGGCATCTCTGTTGGGTTCCTCCTTGTACAGTCCTGCTTTATCACTACAGAGAAAAAGAGGACACATTTTCCTCTCTTCCCTAAGGATAAGCTCAGGACTTGGAGGCTGCTATGAGGAGCAGGATGCTGGGTGGGAGGTGGGTAAAGAAGAAGCTGCCACCACTCCACCATGCACAGCACTGTCTGGCCTGCAGGACAGGGGTATTTGGCTGCTGTGAAATTGCTCGAGGCTTTGCCTATCAGTTGGACCTCGGTTCTTTGCAGGCTTTTCACCTTGAGACAAAGCCCTCAGATCTGCTGTGGCAAAAAAACAGGTCCTGTTTTCATCAGTAGCATTCTCCGGGCTGTTGCTCTGTGATGGAATGTTTTGCTTCTTGTGATTTGTTTTCAGGGGTTTTGCCTGTTTCTCGAACGTGCTGTGTCACAGAGCAGCAAAGAACACTAGAAGCAGGGCAAGCCTGAGCTTTATCTGGGCTTTTTTGTTTGTTTTCTTTTGTTTTCCAGTGGAATCCTTTGAGAATTATTTAAATATGATATTTCAGCTTATACTAACCCAGGCCTGTTTGTTTTCCATTCCATAAGGAGGACAGGGCTAAAGGAACTGTTTCAAATTCAAGAGAGATTTTGAATGAAAACAAGATAAAATAAGGACAGACCCCCTAGTGCTATAAGGGCATTGTATACAGTTGGCCACAGTGGTTGGGAAGGGTGTGGAGTTACTTCCAGAAACATCATTTCCTGGGTGTAAGATATATAGGACCATGTGGGGGAGGGTGTAATCATTTGGGGAAAAAGTCATGCATGGAAATTGTCATTGCAATAAATACAAAAATGGATAAAGCAAACACATACAGTAACTGCAGCATAATGTCATCTGCTATTTATTTCTGAAGTCTAAAGCAAACAAATATGATCTAATGGAGAAAATTACTGCTCTGAATGCCAAAGAAAAAAAAAAACGGCGGGGGGGGGGGGGGGCCCCAGTC